>JABVXU010000049.1:0-243650 GCA_013365365.1 Cruorifilaria tuberocauda
AATCCTCAACCCTAAATGAAACAGTCATTACGTGCAATTTAAGAACCTTTGGAACTGGAAATGAAAATTGCAATGGCATTTTTGCTGTTGAAGAAAATGTTTCAGATGCAGCACTTAAGCTCGATTTATCGATACTCGTGAATAAATTAGAAGTGGATTTTGTGATTTTGCTTTCTTGTGGATTGTGTTGGTTCTTCCTCGGGTACTTCTTGAAATTCGGTACCGATATTGAACGCTTGAAATTGCGAATCTTGTCTTTATTCAAAAGAAGAAGACAAATGGAAAATATCACAGAATACGCTAATAACCGAAAGATATGATAGTAGTTGGCATGTAATTATGTCTCAAATGCAACAAAAACATAAAATTGAAAGGTTAGGCGATTATGCTAAGATATGCATGATAGAATAATTCTTGAATGTACTGGAAAAAATTACCCGTTTGGTGATACTGTCTGACTGGACGATATTTGCGTAATCCCTTTCCAATTTTTGGAGGTCAGCTGAGTCCAGTTTGTAAACTGCTGAAAACGAACGCTTGAACGGAAGTGAAACCCCTCGATCAAGTAAGGTTGAATTATCTCTATCAACCAACTGAAATTTTAATGGTTCTCAACTCATGCAAATAAATTGGACTGAATAATAATTAAGTATAAATTAATGCAAATAACCTCGATTTTGACTAGTTTCGTGTGACTTTTCTTAAATGCCATTGAAGTAACAATGCAACCAACAAAAGATGCAAGAAATTGCATCATTGTCCCCGCTATCTGCACATACAGCGCCCATCCAAAATATTGCTAAAATTGAAAATTTAACTGAATTCTATAAAAACATTTAAAACTTCCGAAAATTTTCAAAAATGTTATTAAATAGCTTATTTTATACTCCGATGAAAAAATCCCTGAAGCTGCAAACTTTTTGTTTCGGGACTTCTTAATTCAATTCCTTTAAGTACTGTCTGAGGAATTACTTCAATTTCAGAATGAAAATTCCTCAATGATCTCTTCAAACTTAAAAAAACAAAGATGTTGACATGCAGTCACCATGAATGCAAAAAACCATTTTCAGCATGGAGATTCAACAGTGTTGGATTGGAGAATCCATTCTGTCGGGGAAAGAATTTCACATCATTAAATGGTTCAGTTTACGACTGGTAGTAGTACTCATAAGTTCTTGAGTACGAACAACTAACACTACCATCCTGCTATTTATGCATTCTTCACCATTTCCGCAACTGCTTCCAAAGAGACCAATTTTTTAATGAATATTTCGAATGACGCTTAACTTGGAAAATTTGTTGAGTGAAAGATGAACTTAATGCAAAGCATAAATAAAAGTAGATACCGTTATTTCAAGATAGCCTGGCACTTCAACAATTCAACATCTACAGTTCGAATTCATTCATCTGACAGTGGAAAAATGTCTAAATCATAATTAAAGGAACCTGATAAATTCCATCCTCTTCTTTAATAATACTGTTGTCTTGATAGTTGGCCCAAATATAAAAAATCAATAAGCCCATAGAAGATAGCAAAGCTATAAAATTGAGTTATTATTCACGAGCAACGATGAAGTTTTTTTATCACTTTAAATTTATTGTTCACATTCTGATAGCACTGTAATTGCAAATGATATTTTTTGTAAGAATTCACTCATAACTCAATGCTCTGAAAGATAGTAGGCAAAGGTTTGAAAAAATCAATTTTAAAGTGATCCCTACAGTATTTACCAACCAGCAACAGTGACGAGGACAGCAGCAGCGCAAATAAGAGTACGATGACAAAAAGCGCAAACTGAAAGCAATAATGCTGCACTTGCTGTTAATGCCGCAAATCCAAGAGCAGCTACTGATGCTATCTTCCAGCCTGAAACAAACTAAAATTTTCCTTTATATAAATGGTTGAGAAGAAAACGAGTGGACATATTTTCAAAATTCAAAATGTATTAAGAACATTTAACAGACCTAACAGCAAATGTTGGTTAGCGTCATCCTGCAGACGATTCTCATCGTGATTATGATCATAGAGATCTTCAGTATCAATATAGTAATCGAATTTGTATACACAGAGCAATGATGTGAGAAAAAATTGATCAAATGGTGATAGTTGTTTATTAAGCCTATAATTTCGGTATAGTTCAAAAAGAGTTGAAATCCGAATAAAACAAAAATTGGCACTAAAGTCATGTGTAGAAGAGCCGAGTTGCTTTATTCTCTACTTGAGCACAATTCTAAAAAAAGTAGTCTTTGTTGAACCATCCATGAAATATGATTGCATTTCAGAAATTTAACAGAAAATAATCAAAACGAACCGATACAGAGTCTCATAATATTCACGGCTCCGACCGTAATCGTGAGAATAATCGCGTTTACAATCAAGCCATAATCCATGATGATGCTCTGTACGTCCATTCTACAATGTTTACCACTAATTACTATTAGTAATATGTATAAAGGGTCGGAATAATACAGAAGGGACAGTGGTAAAATAAAAGAAGAAATTTAACAGGAATTAACATTTAGAGAAATATAATTAAATTCAATCCACGTCATAATATGTTATTGGAATTTGAAAATGATACTTACTTCGAGATATACGTACTGCCAGCTTGGACTTATCAGAGCGACACAGCTCAGAACATATGCAATCAATTCAAATAAGAAAAATAGAGATAAAGCTGTTTTCTGACCACACTTGTTTTGATTTTCCTCAGTAGCACTCATTGACTATATGTTGAATTCTACTAGCATCGTTTTCTTCTTTTACACTCAAACACAAACCACAATTGATAATTATCTTGTCAACTATGGATAATGTATATAGTTACGTTCGGAAAACAAAATAGTTCCTTCCACTATCTGAATTACGATAAGGATTATGAAAGCATAACTTTATAGAATGCTGCAAGATCAAGAGAAAATTAAGCTCTTGAGTCTAAAAATATTTCCGATATGATTCAAATCAGTATAGCTATAATAGCGAGCATAAAGACAAACAAACAACCAATTAATGATTTTAAAAATATCTCAAAAAATGTAAACAAATGATTCAATTACTGATGTCATCAGCGAATTGAAAAGATCAGAAGAAACAGTGAGATGAATGGGGAGAAAACGTAAAGTAATGAATGGCAATAGTAAGTAAAGTAACTATATCCATCTGGAACTTATTGAAGGAAAGTAAACAGAACTTCGAAATTCTTTGGCGATGAGTCAGATGCTGCTTTTTTTTAAAGATCATACGCTTTGATTTTATTGCTGAAGAATTATTTAGAGTAAAATGTTATCACTTCAGTTTAAATGACAACCTATATTTCAACACTATTTTTTTACCATTAAATAAAAAGTTGAAGTTGCAACTTTTTAGTTAATGGCAAAAAAATTGTTAGGAAATGGAGACAGCTTCTTAATATAATAATCATTCTAAATTTTTTTAAAGTATGATCCTTGTACGGAAAATAATCGAAGAAATAATCTTTCCATTTATAGCTTTCATTCATTTACATCAAAAATTCAAATAAAAACAGTAGTCTTGTAATGGACTAGGTAATTTGCACAAATAATGGAACATTGTTAGCGTCGTAAAGCGTATTAGCATAGTTTGTCAGCATAGCAGGCCATAATTTAAAAGGATTTTAGCAAAGCCGAAAACAGCTTAGAAAAATAACATTATGATTCAAAAATATTTACAACTCATATCTTCGTCTGACAAAACAAAAAATTAGATTGGTTTCTTCAAAATTTCTGCAAATTATCAAGTTTATTACAAGAAAAAAATTCATTCGTGATATGGAATTGGCAAAGGAACTTGATTAAAGTAGTTGATTCCCCTTTAGATCGAACAACGAATCGCAATAATCATCGTGATGACTGGTATCCACACTCTCAGGGGAAATATTTCATATATTGATGGTTCCTGTTATCGCAACTGAAATCGATCGCTCAACTCGCTGCGTAGGTCTGACCTATGTCCAGCTAGGTGCATTTTATGTGTATGTCCATGCATGTATGTGTGTATGTGTGTATGTGTATATGTATGTATGTATGTATGTATGTATGTATGTATGTATGTATGTATGTGTGTAATGAACATCTTGCACAAGGGTTTACAAATAAGACAGGAACAGCGACAAATGTAAACGAATCAAAAACCACTCCACACGGTTCTTACGCCTCTCAACGATCATTGTCCTTGGAATAATCTGTTTTTGAATTATGTATAAAACTTTCGTGGTAGCAGACGCTGAAAGTTCAAATTGGAAGTTTTCGCTGTCTTAACTTTCCAAGATATCATTTATCGAATTATCATCATTTCAGTATTTGAAGATAGCGTAATTTTGCAGCAATAACATAAGCCATAAAACAGAAGTCAAAAAGTTTAATTCTCCTTCTGTTCCGTTTGCTGCTATATTGTTTTAATATACTTTTTACAGTCATGTCAATATGTAAACCATAAGGATACGGGCTAAAAAAGAAAATTTTTACGGATAATATGAAATAGTGAAATATGGCAAACTACAAAGATGGTATTATGTGGCAGATATCTGTCCTCAAAAAAAATTTTCAAAATTGGTCTCAATTACGCTGATAGTAAAGGTCATCCTCTCGATCATATTATCACCTTCCGCAATCATCATTTGGAAATTTCGAAAATTCCATTGAAATTTTATTGACATTCACTGAAAATTAAATATTATCCATATATTAAAAATGACAGATTCAGCATTTTAGACTGTTGTGATGGATCTTCTTTCTCTACAAAAAATACCTCTACGAATCCATTTGACCACTCAGTAAGCATGCAGAGACAATAAATTTCTAAAAAGCATAGTATTGCTTTGTGAAACATGAAATGAGACTCAACAATGAATCACACTATGCTATTCGTAGTCGTTGATGAAGAATTTTATTAACTTCCAAAGAATGAGTATGACGAAGTGGAAAATATTTATTAACAGGCCACTGAATCGTAATTTTGAACAGCAGAACCAAAATTGATCTGATTCACGGATTTGAAAGATCAAAAGATATTAATAAAGTTGAAATGTATAAATACTAATTAGTCAGTAAAATCATAAACAGCCAAACATATTTCCTTTGAGATGATGTATCAATGCACATACAAATTCGTTAATTCAATCTAAAGTAATAGCACATTTTTTATATCTAGAACATTACCAATCAGTCCCAATTGCCACACATTCCGATCATCATCGGTTCGCATCTCTGTCATTTTCTGAAAAACAAATATCTGTGATAAAGACCTCTAATAAAATGCTGTCTGCCAACATTATTATTTGAGATACATGCAAAATTAGGTAATGTATCCCTTACAAACATTCCTTACTGAATTTAATCTTATGTGAGCTTTTATTGACCGCTTTGAAAGCGTACTTCAAATCATTAACAAGAAAACTGATTAATTTCAAGTTATTTTTTAACAAAAATCAAGCATTAAGCAAATGGTTACAACCAAAAATCCAGTTGAAAGAGTAACGTTCAGTTGCACACTCGGTTATTCAATGTATTTTTCATCGTTATAATTGCACATTTGATTTAGTTTCAGTCTTTAAAATTAGAAGTAATAAATTTTTAAAGACTGAAAATAGTGCTTGAGAAACTAATAACTTCAACTTCATTTGGAAAACTAACAATTTCACTTGCTGAAATTCTTGCTAAGAATTAGTAATTCTTTAACAAAATTATTTGCGAATACTAAACGATATTGGATTATTTGATGCAACTATAATATAATAGATAATAAAACAGTATAAGAATAGCAACTGTGCCATTAAACTTTTCGATTAATCGAAAAAAGTGAATTCAAACCAAGTTTTCCATGAATATTAAAAGTTAAAAGTCAAAGATGAATGAAGTAACTGATCATCGAATTACCAAAACAATATTAATGATCCAAGTAAAGAAAAATAAATGAATGATATGACTGTAATTATGAATAATAAAAGACACATAAAGCCATGATGAAACATAAGAACTTATGAAAAGCGAGGTAATGTAAGTTATTGTATAAATGCTACTTTGATCACACCAACTATAATATTTTTTGACAAATTCGTTAAAAGAAGTCCTAGGAAATTTCAACAAATTGGACAGCACTTAATAATTTCCCAAATGAAACTTGAACGAAAAATCATCGAAAAAAGATTACAAGAAAAAGTAGACTGATACTGAAATAGGAATAGCAAAGTTCATTGAAATAATACGAAATTCACGGCTTCATCTGGAATGAATTCTATTGCAGATAGATTAAAATTGTTATTATTCGTTAAATTAAATAAACTTACAATTAGTATAAGTAATATTAGTGGCAGATTTTTAAAATGCTCGAAGCACTAACCTATCAAAAATTGTATTTTATATTGAAGAACAAGTATTAAACCATGCGGAAATTTATAAATTTGTAAAAAGATTTACAAAATTGACGCACATGAAAAATGGCTAATTCATATCCTTGTCAAAATCTATTGAGCAATCTGAACAAGAATACAATGCAACGAATTTTACATGAAGAAAAATGCATAGAAAAAAATTGATTACCGCAATTATTTTTCTACCCTTTCGTTATCGCCCTTTAAGCGGAATACTTTGAACGAATTACTGATGTTGTAAATTAGAACTCAACATGAAATTAGAGATTTTATATCTAATTAAATAAATTATATTTGCAGCAAATCAATTTACGCAAGAAACATAATAAGAATTTTTATGGAGAATTATGAAGAAGCTGATTAAAAGTTAAACACAAGTTTCACTTTTTCGTCTTACTCGTTGTCCAAAGAATTCAGAAGATAATTGTCTTGTTCCTAACTCAGGCGTACTTCCAGCAATATTTTTATCGTACTGTTCCTGATGCTTCATGTAATGGGGTGGACGAATTCCAGCGGGTGCCACATTTTGCTGATATATCATTTGTGGTTCAAACTCTAACGATCTGCAAATGAAACCTATAGCAAGTAATATTTTGCAATGTCATTGGATGGATAAATATGAAAACTTTCTGAAAAATAATTCGCAAACATTTCTTCACTAAAAGTTATGTAAGTTCTTAAATTTTTAATGAGGAAAACATTTTCCTATCTTTCAAACCTTTTTTGGGAATCGAAAGGATAACAGATAAGTCATAGGAAAATATTCATATTACATTATAAACAATACCTAAAAAAATATCACATTGTGCTCAAAAAACAGTATGAGAAATGTTTTGAGATGCAGACCTTCCCATACTCGCCACATTTAATTTTGATCCTCGATTAAAACTATATCGATCGCTGACATCATTTTTACCAGTCCAAGCGAAATACACAAATATTAATGAAACCAGAAATGCAACAAAATGGCAAGCACATGCAGCCATTTGTAGAAAAAATGCCAAGCCAACTCGTTGCTGAAATTTATGCTAATGAATATAATACGTGTATAAAGATGAGTTTTTCTTAAAGTTACATGAGTGACATTAAATAACTGATTCAACTCAGCAAGTTAGACACATTGTTGAAAAGAGCCTCGAACAATACCAAATATAAAAACTACTGAAATTACTGCGTGAAAAGTATTGCAAACCTCGTAAGTACTAACGATACCCTTAATAAAACGGACGTCGGCACGATGTGAATAGAAAAAGAATAGTCCTTCTGCTATTACGGACAAAAATGCTGAAAAAGTGTTTTTATGAGAAGTTGTGCATGAACGAATCAAATCTTAAAATATCGTACCATTATAAGATTTTACTACGGAAGAAGTACATATAAAATGAAGATGATTAGTTTAACTTACTTGTCATCAGAGTTATAACAGTGATGACTAATGCTAGTGAACTGTAACAACACGCAGACAGTCCTAGACATATGGTTAGGAACGATGTCAAAAGCGCCAACGCTAATAAAATTAACGTTGCTGTATGCCACCCTGTAGCAAACATTCATTTATTATAAGAAAACAACAAAAAATTTCGAAACTTCAAATTTTACACCAATTTGCCAACACTGCTTTTCAAATCTTCTTAAATTCTCAGCAAAACTGTTCAGGAACATATCATATCACATTGTGTTTTAATTTTTGATTTATCATTGTTCAATTAAGATTGGAGAAAATGTTATTTTAAATTTGTGTGTAAGGATTCTTTCTCACTCATTTCAAACCTTAGTTCTGCCATTTACGTCAGTTTTCTCGAAAACTTGCAAAATTTCAGGTTCCGTTTGGAAATTTTTAGAATTAGCCAGACATGGGCAAAGAACATGATCACAAACCATAAAATTTATGCCTGTTTACTTCCCCAACAGGGCTATTATCATCTTCCAAGTCAAAAGTGCCCGAATATTTATCGTAGTCAAATTTATAAACACAGTTCAAAGGCTCCGTATTTGTTGTGTACCTAAAAATGATGACAGCGTAGTAATTTCCCTTTTTTAACCAAAATTAACAATTCAACCTAAGATCAGTTATGAATAAGCAATTACAAAAATAAGCAAATTTATAAAGAGCAAAAAATTTGTAAAAAATGTAAAAGAAATTATGATGTTTTTTGATGAAGTTAATTACTTGTTCCAATACATGTATTGATTGCAATTTGAATTTCCAAGTGTTATTTTAAGTTAAATTTGGATCAAGCTTACTCTAAATTTCTGTTTAGAAAAAAACTACGGTAAAAGAAATAAATAAAACCTTCTGAGAAGGACGTTAGCATTACCATCTCTGCTATGTCTTCTACAATCTAACCATAAGCCATGCTCGTGAATCGAATTATATTCACGCAAATTTACCACCTAAATTCACTACAAGTGGTAAGATAATAATGTTAAATTCTAAAAACAAGAAATTAAAAAGTAGCAAAAAGATCTCTGAAATCCCTACTCAATTTTTAATATCTTCCCCGAAAGGTAGTGGACCTTCGCTTTGTTGTTTTAAAAAATTTGCTTTTAAATTAGTACCTGCCATGACGGCAGCAATATAGCAGCAATGCTTAATGACAAGCCGATCAGTGTTACAATAACAGAAACGAAAATTGAAGCCTTCTCTCCGAACACGTTTGAAGATGATGTCATAACTTGTATATACTATTCAACCTGATCTCGATGCACCCTTTAGAATAATATTACGAGCTCTGCAACATTGATTGGATTTATATATAAAACGGATATAGAAACTGTGAAATGTGCATACGCGCTTGAAGATTGTGGTTAAACTTGAGTCAATTTGCTAACCAGCACATGATGAAAATGAAAGAAAGAAAAGAAGCACGGAATAAGCTAAAGTAAGAACTCTTAAACTGAAAAGCATCTGCTTGGAAGTTATGAAATCTGATTGTAATTTTGCGGAGAATAAATTACTCTTGCGGAAGATAAGCTTTTATAAAATTTTTTATCAGAAAATTTTAAGCATGAAAATTGAATTGAAATAAAAAAATAAGTATGCATTTAATCTTGTTAAGCAAGAATAGGAAAAAGCAGCCTAAAAATGGACGAGATAAGTGCATAAACCTAGGCAGATTTTTTATAAAATCGTATGGTTTTTAGTCAAATCTTAAAACACTGTAAATTCTTCTTTAAGCGATAAAAGTTAATGTTAGCAAAAGAACCGAAAATGATAAGAACAACTTCTAAACATCAACTATTATGATTGGATGAAAAAGTATCTGGAAAGTTAATTCAACTGTCAAGAATTTATCGGTTGTTTGATGTTGATTCTCAGAATTTCAGAATAAAAAGGACTATAATAACATTTTATAAACTATCTATCCCATAGTACCATTAATGAAAGTATGAGAAGTGAATCACTTCATAAAGATTTTAGATTTCAAGAAATATAGATATTTAAATTAATTAGATTAAAATTATAAAATATATTCAGCCTACTAATGCAAAAGTACGTAACTTGATTATTCTCAAATTTTTATAAAAATAACAATTAACATAATTAAATCGGTGGAAAATTCACCTCAATTTATAAAATAGTTGATAATTAATAACAAATTACTGATATAACTGAAACGTTTATTGATAGTTGGATATTATTATAATTTTTCAACTACGTGAAATTTTGTTGAAATGTATTTTTATAAGCTAAGTGAACATTTCGGTACTTGGCAAATTTATATATTTTGCTTTATCTTGTAGAGGTGTGATGTACAAGATGCATTTAATGATGAAGAATTTTGAAACTATATCACTAGAAACAAGAATTAATTTTACATAGTTTATGATGAAACAATAAATAAGTTGTTGAAGAATTGTAATATTTGATGTTACTTGCAAATCATACTTTGACTTAAAATTTCTGAGTAATTCGTGAATTCGGAATTTTAGCGGTAATATGAAGTCATTGTGTATCAGCGACATTCGATATTTCTAAAATTAAATAAATAACAAATTTTGTTGTTTTGGTTTGGCGTAACAAAAGTAGGAGTTGTAGAGGTTGTAGAAATATGAGATGGAGAATTGGAAAAGAGAAGAGATATGATTATTGGTAGGTAGCTGAAATGGAAGATGCACAGAGGGATGTCATTTGAAAAGGAGAGGAAAATCTTGTGAGGACACCGTTGAAAATGGAGGTTGAGAAAAAATTCCCTTCTTGTAATTGATATTAATTTGTGTACTGCAGGACAGATGTGCTCTGGAGGTACCAAAGAGGGAGAGAGATTCGTCGTCATTCCTCGCTGCACCATACAATTGTTACAAAATTGCATAAAATGGCCCGAAATCGGCGTCAAAGCACATTTTCGATTGGTGGATGGGTGTGTGATCACATTCTTTGATCAGTATCTTTTATTAATCAAATCAATAATTCTAATATTTGATGCCTATGTGAAAATGAAAATAAGATTGAAATGACAATGACTGACAGAATTTTTTCACCAACTTCTTCATACTTGAAAAGTTTTTCAAATCAATACAAACCAATTTTTATAAGTTTCTGGAGTATAAATATTTGCACAAAATGCAAAAAAAATCTCTTTAATTTATAATTAAAGCATGGACTTTCAGTAATTAGTAATTGTTTTAAAAATAATTTTGAAAGCAAAAGTGAAAGAAACAGCAAGAGTTTATAGGATTTAGAACATTGATGTGGACACATTTACATTACTTGATTTTTAAAATTATATACAGTAATTCCAGGCCGACTGTAGAGAATTTGTAAAGTGCAATAAAAAGTCACAAAAAAGTTATTTGAAAATTATACAATCAATGAGTGCAAAGCTTTTTTTATGTTTCTTTTTTTTTATTTTTTTGCAATACACAAACTTATTGCAAAATGGGAAAAAAAAAGTTTTCTGAAATGGGAATTCAAACTGCTTAAAAAATTAACGAAAACAATCAAATAGAATCAGATGTGCTAGGACATGCTAGGTATGTATATAATAATCAACAACAATTTGTAGCCGCTAAACTATATTAAGACAACTTATGTTGCAATCTGTATAACACATACAAGAAAAGAGAATGATCTAGCTGAAGTATTCAAATTTTTAATATGTCGCATTTCTAAATATTATTATGCTCCTTAACATGGCAATAGAATAAAAATAGTTATAATTACGTTCTTTTTTTTGACTCGACCTCTAAAAAGAGCAATAGTAGTGTTTTGATTTTAGTTATTGATTGGTTTACTAACCTCAATAGATGTAGTCGAATCTAATTTAATGCGATAA
The DNA here is from genome assembly GCA_013365365.1 of Cruorifilaria tuberocauda. Classification (NCBI taxonomy): domain Eukaryota; kingdom Metazoa; phylum Nematoda; class Chromadorea; order Rhabditida; family Onchocercidae; genus Cruorifilaria; species Cruorifilaria tuberocauda. The sequence continues at coordinate 11,666 of JABVXU010000049.1, forward strand.
AATATGAAAATTTATTCAAATTTCACGAGAAATCGCTAGTACTTTGCGATTGATAGGTATTTATTGCATTGCCAGTGCTGGTCACAGTGTCAATATTTAAAATTAATAGAGGCAATAATATACTAAGCATCATAATCTAGGCTTTGAACCAATTTCTTTCGTGTGCATCAGTCTCAATCAATCTGATCTGTAAATCGATTTCACTAATTCTAGGAATTTATGGATATCAAGCAACTGCAATAATACTTTAATGCTATTATTAAGTTGTTATAACATGCCTTAAATACTATGCATTTACAAGCATTGAAATCGACACAAAGTACTGAAATTGCTTTTATGTAACAATGCATAACTCTTTCCTTCTTTCTTCCAAGTTCTCGACAGCTTAAAGATGACATTTGTGTTTGCTTAAAACATGTAGAAAGATCTATAAATTTACTAATTATTTTATCTGCTCTGATTGGGATTTCTATGAAATTTATGTCTTTTTGTGCGGTAGATTGTAATTTAGTGGTAAGATTTTTGATGAGATGACTCCCTGGATATGCTAGAAGGAAATGAGGGAACACTGGCAATTTCTACATAAGCAAAGCATCTATTTGTGAGAAGTCTAAAAAGATACTAAGACTTTTCTGTTCACCGAATATTTTCCTTCCCTTTATTATCTAAAGAATTTAATGTATCGAACTTTGGTAAAATTTTAGTTTTCTGACGTCGATTTTCTCTTCTGCTTTCTACCAAGAATTTCATTTCAAAATGTTTGCGTTTCGATCATTTTAAAATAATACAATTATTTCTCGAATATGTGGAAACTACAAATAAAATATTCTACAAATATGCGAAAAGTATGATTTACCTCTTCAGTACATTTAACGAAATTGGATTATCTACTTCTTCCATTGGAATTGTTGCAGTTGCAAAATTTATATGATTTTTAAATGTGGAAATAAATAACACAGAAGAAATGGTAATCCATGAAATAATTTAAGATAGATATCTGACAACAGTAACAAATGCTTCGAGGCAATATTTATAACTTCAAATTTAAACAGTATGTCTATCCATTATACAATCCATGATCTAATATTGATGTCAGTTGCTGAATTTCAAACTTAATTATATCCCTAGCGGTACCTAAAAGATGTGTATATGCTTCACGCAAGATTTTGTTTTTTTATTTATATAACCATAAATTTTAACGCTGGCAGTTAATATTGTTACTGCTTATTTAAATCCTAATTTCTTCATCTGTTTTCATTTTTAACTATGCAACTGTAAACAGACCATCGAGCTCAATTTGAATCAAACAAAGTTCTACAATGTTGTTTTAAATAATGATTAAATGAGTATCCTCTCTCCCAGCTTATTCAGCAGCTCCTATAAATCAGCAGATGATGTTCCACCCTTTTAGTTATGCAAATACTCAATCGTTTTGCCAATACTTCGAAAATTGACCTTAATAAAATGATCTGTCTCTATGTTAAAAAAATTACAGTAATATATTTTAAACAATCTTATAATTGCGACATCAGCAGAAAGCAAGAAATTCTTATCTCTCTTCTTTTTATAAGTTCATGTTCAGTTCACTGTTCTTTGTTTATATTTGTATTTAGCTAAAATGGTTAAATCATCACTTATTATGATTTCAGATTCGATTAAAAAACTGTTAAATGTTAAACCATGACTGAAATAACCATTATTATTTCTTCTATTTTGTTTGAATCTGATCCAATACTGCTGCGGGTATAGTTCAATTGTAATTCATTTGCTTGTTTGCAATTAATGAAGAATTACTTTCATCTTGTCTAGTCGCATCGAAGCACAATGATTTCAATTTAGAAGTAAAAAATGTAAAGCAAGGGATAGAAATTTTGGAAACATAGTAAAAAGTAATGTTTTCGACCTAAGTTTTCTGACCTATTGGAAATTGACCTTGACAATCACTTTAATTTACTTGAAAATTCTTGTAAATAATATCCCTATCATTTTCATTAATTTTCATATACTTGTAAGCAGCACTCATATATTTTCAAAGGCGTTCTGATGGTTAAATCCTTCTCAACAATTTCGTCAATCATGATCGTTTCAGAAATGATTGTATCATTTCTAATTTGCTCGCGGAAAATCAACATTTCTACGGGAAGGATGATGAGTCATCCACCACCATCAATAACTAGTGAGTTGAAAGTATCGAAGATATGAGAAACACTGTGATAGAACTTAATATTTGACAAAAAATCCATATGTACAATAAAGAATGAGTAGTGATGAAGTGAGAGGAAAAATGAGAAGGACCTGGAAGGAATAATAAGCTTACAAGTTTAAAATAGAAACAACAATAAAATAAGCTACGAAGGAAAGAATGCATAACACTTAGCAAGCAAACATCATTTCAACAAAAATGTACAGCCATCGTCTAAAACAGCAAAATAGACGAATCGGTGGTGTGCACAACAGCGATAGTATGCTGAGAGGGACGGCACCAACTGCGACACTATTGAAGGTGACGCGGGTGACAACGACGTCAACGTCGCTATCGCTGTTGCTATTGTCATGCGCAGGCATCATGCAGTGCGTATGCGCATGGAGAGGGTGGAGGTTGCTCGGTTGTTGTCCCAGGTGATCCGTTGCACTCCTAACGATTAAATGATATGCTACTGCTATTACTGATAAAAAACGTTTCAGCAGCAGGTAGTGCGTGACATTTTGGAAAAGAATGAATCTTCCGGTTGGCACTGGTATTCGAAGAGTAGCAGGAGTGTGGATGGGTAAGTTTTATTATGAAAGTACAGATATTCCAACACATACGCACTTTTAAAAGTTTCTTCAAACTGTCTTTAATTCATTTTTTCACTCATGCAATATCCTTCGATTGGTACTAATTCCGAAAAAAAGCAATTAGTGGTAAATAAAAAATAAGTAAATGATTGCAAATGACGAACTGAACCAAGGAAAAAGCAGCATGGTTTTTGAGAATGAAACTTGAAAAACTTGAAAGTGGTGAAAAAATTAGGAGGTGTTAGAAGACACTAATAATTAGGCAGTTTGATGCGCTCCGACTCATCAAATATATATTTTACGTTCGGTGGCCTTGAGCACCTCTGGAAAAATGACATTATTCATCATGATGTTGCTGGCCCTCTTCCAAATCATTACCCATCAAACAAACATTTTCCGTATGAAAACTTCCTTTCTACTCTCATTTCTAACAGACAATTTGTTAAGAAGCAAATAACTTCTTGGCCGACCCTTAATATGCTCTGTAATACCATCATCCGCTTTATATAAGCCCGAATGTACAGGCCAGTTTACTTTATACATACATCTATCGTTTGTTATTTATGACTTTGCAAATATCCATATTTTCTTTCGAATTTTTGCACTTTCAGCACGTATTTAAATTCATAATGCGACAATGTATATCAAAAGAAGAAATCAGGAAAACGGAGCTCGACGATTAAAAACTAAAGTAATTGACCGAGAAATTTCCGCTCATCATGAATTAGAAAACATTACAGCGTGTATCATTACATGACTTTGGTAAATAGATGCTGAGCTTTGCACAAAATTGAACCATCAACAGTTGAAATGGTTCAGTGCATTTTTTAAATTAGATTTGAGTTAAAATCCAGCATAAAATTTTAGAAATAAACTCGTACAAAATTAGACAGATAAGTCATCCTATTCTATTCTCTGTTTAGCAATGTTATTTTCAAAACTCGATAGATTCGTCGATAGATTTCGTGGAGGAATTTCTCACTGCAAATTTTATGAATAGTAAAAGTCACGCTTGTGCGTGTTTTTCCAGAAAATGCTTATTTGTTCTGTTGTTTACTTTTTTCTTTTGCTCATATTCTATCGTTTTTTTTCTTTCGTATTCTTCAGTGTTTTCTAAATTATATCGTTTATTAAATAATAACAGACTTCCCGGAACGCAAAAAGATAACAGTATTATTATACTTCTAGTGCAGTGTTTTCCTTTTCTAAGATATTAAATTTTTTTGGGAAAATAAGTGTATTTCGTACACTAACTTTTTAATAAATGAAACTCGATTTTAATAAATTTCAGCACTTTTTCGATTTATAAATAAATTGTAATGAAACTAATGGTTAGAATACATTCAAAAATTTCGCCAGTTCACTTACTTCCCATTGCTATCGTATACATACTATTTTCACCAGAAACTTTTAGAACTTTTACTTGAAAGCTAATCGATTTTCTATGCAAACTACAGTTTCTTGAAATCTCGATTGTTCTAATCGCTTCAAGATTTATTTGAAGAAATGTTCTTCCCAATCATATATAGAATTAGTTTTTGATAGAAGTATTAAGAACGAGCAATTTATTATTCCTGATAATTTCGTACAAATTCATGCACTCACAAATGTATATGTAAACTGTGTCGGATCCATGAAAATTTAATTTACTATTTCATGTAATTTTCAGATTTCAATTTTCGGAATTAATGCATTTTCGGCAATTACTGGGAGTTATCTATAAATGATAAGAACTGCATACTTCAGGTATATACATGGTCAAATCCCCGGATGTATCGAAGTTTTTTTCTTTACAAATGAAAATAAAACATCTGCACCATATAGCTGAAGTTTTAATTATGCATGTAATTAATCAACTATGAATATTTAGTTAGACACAGAATACTCAAGTTTGAAGGCGACAGTGTCAGTTGTATCAGCCTACACGATAGCTAATTTAGTTTCCCCTTAAGAGATATTTATTTCACTAAGAATTTCTTCATTTATATTTCTCTTGTGCAATTCACATATCATTGTTTTGTTTTTTTTTCAAATTCTATATCTTTAAAATTTTGCTTCATCAGCTCGAAGAGTGAGACAAATTCAAATTCAAAATTATTTTTCAGTGGCTTTGGCTGTAACACAACCCATATCATCAGCTTTTATCAGATCAACATATTTTAAATGATTTAATTATATATTTTAAGCAAAACCGCCAACCTTGCAGTGGTATTCTACACCTTCAAAATGTGGCTGAGTGTGGATGAAACAGAATAATGTGAAGCTAATAATTATCACCTTCTTGGTTTCAAGTATCCATTCAGAGTAATGATCAAGTGTGCTTGACAATCACAGGAAGTATCATTATCAGAAACGAGAATTTAAAATTGAAAGTTTACTATGCAGAAAACTGTTGGTATCCATTGTCCTGCAATAGGGACTGCAGGGAAAACGAAGAGAAAATATATAAAAAACTGAAGAAATAGGAAAAGCACGATTTAGTGAATCATGCAGTAATGACAGCATCGATGTTAAAATATATGCCGTTATGATTAAAAATTAGAACAGGAAGTCACGATTATTTCCCTCAAGGCGTTACCTCGTCGTAACCATTCTAATTAAGGACCAATCTCTTCGGGTCAATATAAAATTGAGGTATAGTTAGAGATAAATTTTTGCATAAAATCAAAATCAACTATTTTCAGATAAAAACGTTTCATTGAAAAATGATCCGGACTGTATGGCTTAAGAGAGGGAAAATCATAAAATCTAACTTGACTGGTTGAACTTAGAAATTTCGAGCTCGCGTTTCCCTTCCAAACATGCTTTTTAAAGCATTTTCGAAAATTTCAAAGGCGATTTAGCTGTCACAGATTCATAAGTGCATGCTTTTCTTCTCAGAAATACAAACTGGAATTAATCGACGGATGTATCCATCAGTCTGCGTTTTCCTAAAATATGATTAAACCAATCAATCGTTTTTTTAGGAATATTTGTATATTACTTTTGCAATTTTGAATTGAATCCAACAAGGTAAAATCGCTTCCATAAAATATTTGCCTGTGACGGAATCACGCGTTTATATCATGGTTATACAAAAATAACGCTGCTAAATTGATATTTAATAAATGCAAGTCAACGGTAAACGAACTTCACATTTCTCAGCTCTCAGCTGCAGAAACGCGATATAAAAGGAACTTCATAGCAACTGATTAATAATTATGATTACAAATGATTAATAAATATTAACAAAAGTAAACCCTTGATTACTTTGCGGCATAGCTACCACAAAATGGAGAACATGGAGGAACAAACTACCACCACTAAAATACGATTCTCAATTTCTTTCCGCTTTGCATGAAAAGCAGTATAAGTCACATTAAATACATGATGGAGTACAAAAGAAATTATAAAGATGAATAACCTTTCAAAAATAATTTTCATATCACTTTAAAATCTACAAGCTTTATATCCATTCAACTTCCAACTGTCTTTTTGTATGCAAAATACATGAATTTGATAAAACGAATGCTGTATTGAAGAAACCTACGTAATGTAGTCAAAATGGACTCAGAAAAACTGTTCTGCCGCTGACAGATAACGCTCACATACTGATTTAAAATTATTGCTGGCTATTTTCGAAATACTGCTTTCTATAAACTATGAAAAGCATCAACTGCGTGACATACGAAGTACACATTGACTCTCGAGCAGATAATGAAATTATTTATTCGACTGCTTGATCCTTATTATGTAAAGGTTTTTTTGTGAAGCTAACTACTACTAGTTCTTCATCGCACTGCATCCAGCAAGCGCGTTATTACTCGTGCGTTTACCTTACAACAACAAACCTATCTTGCACCGGTCATAAAAGTCATATTGTAAAGAAAATTGGGACGTTTAAAGGAACCAAATATCTGCGAAATATTGGAAGGTTCGTTTATGTGTAGATATCACCCAGGTTTCTTCAGGGTATATGAGGTTTCGGAGTAGAATTTCAAAGAAGTTTTGGAAGTTTTCCCACTCAATCGTGGAGAGAGCAAAAATCTTTTAACTTGGAAGAGGTGTGAAAAAAAGTGGAATATCTTAAACATTTGAATGCATCAGCTGTTAAGGATATACAACATTTATAAGAAATAAAAGTTCAGTTAAAAAAAAGCTAGAAATGATGCAGGAGCTTTTACCGGGAAAAACCGCGCAGAAAGCAGAAGTCATAGGAAGAGCCAGCCGCTGTGGAAAAGAGAGCAGCGATTAGTTGAGTAGGATGTTGGGAGAAAGCAAGGTCGCGTACTGTCTATCTCCACCACTTTATTTTCATATCGCTAGCTTCCTTTTTTAATGCATCGGTTGATAATAAAAAGTTTGGTAGGAGTTTAAAGAAATTCCAGATTGAATGGATATCACAGGTACTGCAAGAAAGCAGAAAAAGGAAAATGCTTTAGGTATTACTGAGATAAGCTTCCAAAAATTACGAATATAGAAGATGGGTTATCAAGTTTTTATTCAACATTCATTTACCTGTCGATACTCGATCAGATGTACACAATTCGTTATTTGGAAATGGAGATCCTACACTTTTCCTCGTGCAGTGGGAGAATTTGGGTGGTATCAGGATGACGCTACTACAAATATTAGATGATATTCTCTGTTATACACGAATCCACCAAAAAGCTAGTAGGTAAGTTTTAATACATTTTATGGAAAGACAAAAAATACCGTTTGAATACTGTGAAATGCACTTCAACCGATATCGGTCAGTAGAAAGCGTACTGAGATAATTTACATTCGTACATTTAAACTCGCATGAAGAATACTTATGTCTCTTCAGCCATTTATCCCTCCGTTTTTACCGATAGTTAATCCATCCTAACAGCTCACAATTCTCATTTCGCTTCCCAGGATACCTTATATTAGATTCATTGTAAATGAATTTTTCATTTGAAATAGTTTCTCCTATAATACGGTGTAAAAAATATTGAAAAACGGATTATAAAGGAAGGAAGGCAATATAGAGAAACTTACTATTGCATTCTAATGAAAGAAATTAGTGGGCATGTAATATCGAATATAAAACCTAATAAAGCGAATGATTTAATGCGTTAAAAGAACGTCACTCTGCATTCCTATCTTTATTAAGTTCGAGATAAAACATGGGGACTTTTTTAATCGTGTTGATAGATGAGATGGACCGAATCATTATTTCAAAAATGGAAATTAAGTATATATATATATGTTAAGATCTAGTTCGGGATATAATCGGTAAGGCTTAATCATAACAAAATTACGGGGCAGAAGTTGCAAAAAAAAATAATTGCAGAAGTTGCAGAAGAGTTGGGGAGGGAAAAAGGGAGGGAAGAGAGAAAGGAAGAAGGAAGAGATGGAAAGAGAACGAAGGGAAGAAGGAAGAAAAAAGATGGTCAAAATAGGCTATAGACTTTATTCTTAGCGATACCGATGTTGCAATTTACAATTCAGCAAAATCAGCATATGCTGTTAAAGTAGTTGACGCTCAGGTCTAATACATTGGAGTCATGGAGAAACAGCATCTGCGGGAAAAAACCACCTACGAGACTAAGCACGGTCACACGATATTGCTTTGGGAAATCATCTGCATTTGAAAGGAAGGCCTCAACTTCATTTCTGGCTCTTTATCTCTGTCGTAACTGAGGACGAATGGCAGAAAATACAACATTAAACAGAAATCTAAGACAGGAAAACTTCCTGCAACTGGAATATATATTTATTTTCTTTGCGGAGCGAGGAAAAAATATTTGCCTTCAAAACTAAATATTTATGTCATGGATATATTTAAGTAAAAATTTTATTCCCATGAAAACCAAATTGAGTTAATAAACATATCGTTAGAACACATCAATCATAGAACAGGCTTTCATCAATACTGGACAATTAAATAATTGACAAATCAAACAAAAGCTCAATAAAACGTGAGCCCAAATATACCGAGCTTTATGACAAACGAAAATGTAAGTTAATTCAAGTTCGAAAACACGGAAAGCACCAGCATCAATAAAAAAAACGATAAAAGAATTTGATGCAGTAGCAAAATAATATCATCTAACTTTTATCACCTCTGAGAAAATGATCAAAATGCCTTATTCTACATTTCACTAAGCTGCCAGTAAACACAGACATCTCCTTGTTTCGCTTTCTCTCTTTTCCTCCTCCTCCCAGCCATACATTTTGATTTTTATTTAAGGAGGATATATTTCATCCAATAAGTTTGATATGTAACCTTTTTGAATGTAACAGGTCATCTAATCCCTAATGAAATCCTAGTTACAGTACATCAGTAAACATAGAAACTGGAACATGTCGCATTCCCTTCCCCCATCTTTTATGTTTCAATTGCACTAAGAAATTCCGTTTACTGCGTTTTGAAGAAAAACAACTAGTCTAGAACATAGAAAACGTAACGAATGGTGCCTAATAATTTACCTCACGAACAATAGTATTCACTCCTACGCATTTCATCGTAATCTCATGATACATAATAATTCATCTAAGAAAGCAAAATTACTAGCAGAACCAGTTAGCAAATTAAAGATAAATAGTGCACATTGATAGAAATTCATAGAAAAAATGATGCATAAACACGCAAACTTAGTGCATGGTACAGAAACATCTTCATAATAACAAATCAAATTCATAAAATGTAAAAAATCAAACCGAAATCAACCGAAAAGATAAACATTCTTCACAAAACACTCGATAACAATGTACGACCACAGAAATGGTAGATTAATATTGGTCTTCATAATTGAAACCTAATGAAAATTTTCTTCATGCACACAAATATCGCTTACTAGATAGACATCACTACTTGTTAATTTACAACAGCGATTCTCAGAATTCTCCTTTTCTCACTATTTTATTAAAGCTAATTTCCAATTATTGATGGAAGAAATATTAAAGCTCACCAGAATCACATGCAATAACTAACGGTGGTGTATCACTGCCACTTACAGATTTCTTGGGATTAAAAGAATTTGTTTCCGGAATAACAGATGCTTTACTAGCATTCCCTAATGTAATTAACGCATCAGAATTATAGGTGACAGTTATGACGGAAGTGCTTGATGAAGGAGGATCAACCTCATTCGATTCATCACCATTTGCCCTTGCTGATGGAATTACGCTGGTTTGTACAATCCCCGTTCTTTCAGTTTCTTGAATCTCCATTTTCGCAGCAGCGATCTTCCTGAAACAGGTGATAAATTTAGCAATCAAAAATCATGTTTGATGAGAAAAAGTCAATTCCAAATGCTGCATGGAAAAAATCAATGTCAACCTTCGCCTACTGGATGATCCACTGGACGTCCTTTTTTTACATTTTGTAATGATGTTGACCTCACCAAGGCCAATTTTTTCCTTCATAAGCACTTCATGAACTTGTGAAGACAATTTTCTTTCAAAATAGCCTCTATTAGGAAGACAAGAGATGATGGCACTGGCGACAGCCTTATGGTACTTGAGATCTGGACGCATGGGATTGAATCTGAACATTACAGTATAAGTATGAATGCAGTCAGCAAAGTACATAAATATGCAATAATTTTACATCAACAGAAAACAAATTTGAAAGAATAGAATCCATCTAAAAGAATCTAAATACAACATCTGTTATAAAATGATCTTTCCACAAACCTTGTTTCATAAGATTCAGCAAATCTTTCGATTCGAGAGAACTCGATGAAAGGAGTATATGTATTATCACCATACCACACAATGGATGCTCCACCCTTTTTATTTTCCTTTACAAATTCGTGAATTCGACCCGGCCAATACGGAAACATTCCATTCCTTGCCCATACAATATCACCAATGCTAAAGCCATTATTCTCTACTGACGCTGCTAGAAAATTACGTGCAATCCCAGTCTTAGCTACACACATCTCCTGAACATCTTCTTGTCCTTTAGTTAACAAATGTAAGAAATTATCCGTTGAACGTATGCAATTTCTCACATTACTTCCGCGATCAAGGTGCTGAAAAAAGAAGTTTCAGGCGTAAAACTTAATAAAGACATAATTCCAAATTTATGCCATAATTCAAATATTGAAACATCCCTTTATTTTTTCAAACTCCAAAACACCGACATAAAAGCGATAAATCTAATATCAGCCGGGAAAAATCATTACTGCCGATCACTAATTCATTTAAGAGAATTAAAACCTAGTGTTTAGTAGATATAGCACAACTGAAATATGCTACCACGACGCAATAAACCAGTTTGTATCTGGACTTTTGCTAAAAAAGATCAATTATCAAACAACATAATTTTAATTATGACGAGCAAATAGCTTACGGTGTTGACTTCTGTTGAAGTAGCTTTAATCATCGGTGGACATCCGGTATCTGAACGTCTTTGTGGGACTGAAGAACGAGTTTTAAGCACAGCTTTTTCAATAGCTGGCGGATAACGAAGATCAGGCACCGAATGCACAGAAGGCCCTGTGATGCCGCCGGAAACGTTGACTGGTGGGGAATACTGCATTTCACATTTTGCTCGGAGAGGTGGATTAATTTCACACTTTTTGACCGGTTTCAGCACAATTTTAATTGGAGGTCGAGATGGATCACTGTGTTTCATTGCATTACTTTCAGTTTCGGCTTTACTTGAAGCAAGACAAACTTCCTCCAATACATCAAGTCCTTTCTTTTTCATTTCTGGAGAATGATCAGAAGGAACAGAAGAACTAGCAGTAAATTGAATAAGTGAACGATTAACAGAAGGCACGGCAAATGGTTGTTGATGCGAGGAATTCACGCTTGGTGGACGCAAGCGATGTCTGAAATAAAAATCACTGAAGAACAAAGTGGCATTTAAAATAGAGTATGTAAAGTGAAACACTAAAAATAACAGGAGATGGAAGGAATTTATGGTAATAATGGTCTGATTCTAAGATGCCGAACTCCATTCATATCTCAATATGCTAATTTAAATCATACTTCTGAAATAAGGGGTTGAATAGAATTTTGATAGAAAAATCATCAATAAAAATTGTATAAACATACTCGGTTGGTGGACATATATCGTGTTCATTGGATTGTCGAACGAATGTCATGTGTAATGAATCACTGACTGGTTTCCTTATCGAATACTCCGTCAAAAAAGCCCTTCGAATTTTGTCACTTTTGAACCGACGAGTGGAGCCACTGTTAACATTCCGGACACCTTTATTTTTAGCTGGTTCAGGATTGCTGTTTTGAAGCAAACCAACTGTTCCGCTGGATGCATTATTCCTTATTAGGTCCGAAATAGCGCGACGATTTTTTGCCGTTACCGAAGGTAGCAAGCGGTTCTCAAACAGAGGTGAAAAAAAGAAATATTCTAAACGGTTGTCACAAAAAAATGTTGCAGCAAGATAAAAATTTTAAGCAACAATTGTTATTTTAAAAAAATGCACTTCATAAAAAAATTCTCCCAGCAACACAATGAATGGATCGCAATTATTACTAAAAAATATCTTCACTAACACATTAATCCTCAATACGATGCGATATTGATAAAAAGAAGTTTGGGCCACTTTAGAATAAGTATTTCTGGTTTTTGATTAAGTTTCCCGAATTACACAACTCATTTTTAAATTATCTGCCAAAAAATGATAATCACAAGGGCAACGTGATCATTGTAGCACATCTTTGGACCCTTCATATAAATGCTTCAGCACAGTGATGGAATTGTGACATATTTTAAAAAACAAAATAAAAATGAATGAACATATTCAATGGATATAAGTATTTTTCTCAATAAATACATTCCCACAAATCTTGATTTAGAAAATCAAATCACTGTTTCAATAAAAATTTTACCATGAAATCACAATTTTTGAAACAATTTAATATTACTCTTATTTCAGACCAACATTATTTAAAATGTGCATATAATTAGTTTTTCCCCCTAGCTTTTTTTGAGATTTGACAAAATGATTTGGCGCAACTTACATAAAAGCTTCATTGTGCAAATTTAAGTGAAAGAGAAAAACTGTATTAGATTTTGCCTTGAAGAAGCATGGATTAAAATCACAACCAGAGAAGTTTTTTTATTATCAGAACTTATTTTTCTATTTTGAAGAAATCTTAATAAACACACACAACTATTAAAAGACATACTCCACTTGTTCGTTCAAGTATCGGGATTTAGCATAAACAGATAAGTCCATATATTCATTAAAAAGTTCGAGCCCCTTATCATCGAGTAAATCCCAGGAATACCTTTTACTTAATAATTATTCACGAGAGAATTATGAACGTCGAAGTAAATGAAAAAACTACAAGATAGACTAGCTACCCGATTTTAATCACTACTTCATATTACTAAGAAAATAAGAATTGGCAAGTGAAAGAATGTGCTATAAAACTGGTAAGTAATAACGTCCAGAAGAACGGTAATTAAAACTTTTCTATAAGAAATCTGCACTCTAAAAGACTTAGTTGCCCTTTATATTCAAATAGTATCTAACAAACAACAAATACCTTAGCATGTTTATGTGAAAGTTCAACGTTGCACAACCCTTTCGTTGAACCTGTAATTAAATTACCATTAGTCAGAGACGAACTTGCGACAAATAGCTTTAGATGACACTCTGCAATCCATCATATTTTTTTACAGCTTACAGTCGGAATATTTCTAATACATTTATAATCGTTCTAGTTTAAAATGTGATAATGAAGTTTTCAATAAAATACCACTTGAAGGCCCGGGAAGAGGGTCGTATTCTGGTTCGAATAAATCCACTCCCGCGGGAACCAAGACGCTACAGGCACCACGTGGAACATATGCTTTCCTCTTATTCCTTCTTCGTAATGGTGCTGAACTCACGGAGGCATCTGAGGAATAATCTGCTGTTTCAGCGCTTAAATGTTCGTCCAACAATTCATATCCAACCTCATCAACAACTATCTGCAACGGTAATCTGTCAACCGATGTCACTAACTCGTTTTGTTTTTTTGTTTTTTTTTTTTGAAAAAGACTTATTACACAATCCAAAGCCAACCATAGCCTTCCACGGAACATCGTGTCTTTTCTCGACCTAAGAAATGAAGGTTGTACGATGAAGATTTCGAAGAAATGATTACTTTTCTAGAGAATCTAAGCAGCTGACACATTTTCACTTTACGAAACACATGTCCTTATATCGTTTTCTTTGGTCCACGAAGATACCACTAACTAAACAGTCTTTGAGGAATTTTCCTGTTGTGATACAAAAGATTTCTTCTCAATGTACGAAATGTAAAGCAGTGAGTAATCAACACGATGTACAGCGGTGTAACTACAAATGGCGATAAGTTCACCTGCAGAACCACAAAAGCACAGTGTGACACAACATTGAATTTAATAATGGACTAAGGGAAATATTAGATGAAAAACACATGCATTTGAAAATTATCTTAGCATCACTATTACCAATAACGATACAGGACAAGATAAAGGACAAAAAGAAACATGCATATAAGACAGTGCTAACCAAACGAAACATATAAAATGCTCGAGGTAAAGAAAGTTCCTATGGAAAGAAACCATGGAAAGAATGAATATAATCAAAGAAGTGAATGTAATCAATCTTTTTAATGCTATATTTCAGTTAGTTAGCAAAAAAATGAAGAAATTCCAAGCAGTAATCAGGATCTTAAAAGTTTAAAGAGTTTGGAACGAGGCTTGCAAATTAGAAGGGAAAAATTGTGTAAGGATAAAAGTAAGAACTCAACAGACAGCAAATTTTTTCCTCCATCTAAGCTTTTTTAATATAGATGAAATGAAGAATTCTTATTTCAAGCAAATCAATGCCAATTGTGTTGAGCTAATGACTGTAAGTAACACTCTTTAATCCATTGATTCAATTTCATTGTAACTATTTCCGATAATTTCTACTTTTCCCACTATATGAAATTAATAATTAGGTCCAAAAAGCAAATTGCAATAGAAAAGTCAGAATGACATGGGAACTATTTCTTAAAAAAACCAATAACTATTAACATAATTTACAAATCAGATTCAAAAGAATTTTCATAATGTTTAATTTGTCCAAACATTCCAGTCGTCTTAGCAGTTGTAAGAAGTTAAACGTTTGAATCATCTCGAAATATTTTTATAAAAAAAGCAAAACAGGAAAACCATAGTTAGTTTCATCGAATTATATTCTAATGTAATATTTCCCGTAAACATGCAGTTATTCATGCATAACCATGATATTTAATTACCCTCCTCCTGAATAATTTCAATGTCTTCTTCCACTAATTGGCAAAGCACTCTAAAACGCAACAGTGATATATACCTGTTGATATCTACATAACTAAATTATTGCAGTAGTAAAATGAAAACGTGCATCATAGAAACAGACCGGTTTTTCTGAAGGTGGTAACTGAGCCACTATACGTTTCGTATCTTTGGGAATCGATTGCAATTTTCGCTGGGTGGCATTAACAAAATGCTTGCGTGTTATCTCAAAAATTAATAGTTAGCAGATTTTTTGAAATAAGATCAACATTTATGGCATATCAAACTAACTGCATAGAGTAATTGAAATTTCCGACGTGCTACAATAATTCTTTTCCTTCATGATGAACATGAAAATGCATAAAACAGGAAGTTGATGTAACCATAAAGGATTCCAAAATTCAATGCAACATAGTAAAGTGTAATCGATAGGAATTTAGAAGAAGAGTTAACCATTTCATTATCTGGAATCGCTTCCATACAACTGGCACAAACCATACGACCGTTTTTCCGCATGTAACTCCGAGCGCGCAGCTGAAGACCAGACGTAGTAAAACGCTCACCAATTACAGATGTCCACTGATCAATGATAGGTGCATCCACATAGGCTTTAACTGTTTCCCGAAACCTTGACATATCTTCACTGATGATACCCGGTGTTCCATTTGCACTGCAATTAAACTAATCAACGGAAACCACTCAATGCATAAGCATATTTATTTCAAGAAAACTTCACTTCAATATTCAACCATATCATTCTTATTGTGTAATTTGGCTCTTGACTCGAAACACACACATTTGTCACGTCTGTATATATGAAAACGATACAAATGATCGCACTTTAGTTACAAAATAATGCATATTTACGAGCAGTAAACTTTCTAGAAATCAAGAAAGAAAAAAAATTAAAGTGCAAATTCAGTCTTCAAAACAATATTTCAAACAGAGAACTTGAAGATTTGAATAAAGAATGAATGGCTCCGAAATACACTGGCATATGTGAGTCAAATAAGGTCATAATTTTGAAGCATAAACTGCAGTCTTGGAGATTAGAAATGCTTTTTTTTCATGTGGAATACACTCACCCGTTCTCAGCAAGAAGTATACCCATGTATTTTATATGTGTGTTTTCTTGTTTGTACTGCACCACCAAGACACCCGGAGATGAGCGTATAACTTCGGCTTCAATTATCTGTGGTATATTTGAGGTTTCTACTGAGGAAGCTTCTGCTGAAATTAAGAATAACAATAATATAAGCGATTATAGGAAGTCCACAGCGGTAGACTGAGTGGAATATTTAACGAACTGCAATCACATTCTTCTTTTAAAGCATACTATACATAAATTTTAGGAGTAATGAAAATATAATGAAATCGTTTCTAAATCATAAACGATGTGAGGATAAGGGAAACATAATGTAATAATAAGCGAGAAAATCATATTCCAGGGCAAATTCAAAAAGCCACAAAAAGATCAAAAAACAAAATATATGGAGTGATTTTCAAGTTCCTCATCCAGTTCTTAGTTAAGAGCCAAATACAGAAGTCAGAGAGAGAGAAACATACAAGCGCAAACACACCTATGCAATTATCTCAAATGTAAACTAAAATAAACATGAAATGAATTTGGAAAAAAAATTTTTCTCAATTTAACACTGAGGTATCATGACTCCAAGAAAAGTTTTTGTGAAATAAGAAGAGCCATAATCTACTGCACTAACCAGAAGCATACAGAGGAATAAATTTATTTTTATAAAGATTATTCTTATATTTATGAGAATACACTTTTGCAAACACATAGTTTACCATATGACATTCAGGAAAAACCGAGAGAGCAAAAACTTACAAATTTTCGGCGGTGCGCTCGTCCCACGCTGTGTCGCTGCTTGTATACGAAGACTGGAGGAGAGATTCATTTCGTAATTTTTACGGTGCTGAACAATCTGATGACGTTGTTTTTCGGTAGGTAGCGGAAGTCGACCCATACTGCAGCACAGTACACATTAAATATCTTATCCTAGCAAAAAACTAACATGTACGCAACATAGGAAACAATTAACTACTAAGCATCTTACTAAAACATTCTGTAACAAGTATCATACCATCCCCAAAGTAATATTTTAAATACAACAAAGTTTAATCTCAAATTTTCATATCAAAATGAAGCGACGACTTAGATTTCTGTAAAGCTAAGACCTAACCTGAGAAAAAGGCTAAAACGAAACCTAAAGTATAGTTATGATCTAAGCGCAACACTAAACCCAAATCACAAACTATATTCAATTCTCTATACTGATGTCGTTTTCATTATAATCTAAGTGAAGAAGTTATAAATACTTAGAATATTGAACGATCTGCCAAAACATAATTACCTCTTCCAAAGTGCTAGTCCATTTCTTGATTTCCTAACCTATTCAAAAGAAAATCCATGTTACAACGCACGATGTACTATTTAAAATAAAATATATTAGAATATAATATAAAGCTCATGTTTCAAACTAGAGCAGTTATAGAGAATGAGATATAAAATTAATCGTACACAACAAATTAAAAAACATACTCATGTCTCGAAAATAAATTGAAATAAAGTCAAAGAAATAGTTATCCCAAAATAATATAGAACTATCTTAATTGCATATAGATCTTTTATTTTATGAAAAATTTGGACTAGATTCATGAGTTACACATTAAAATTTGCATGAAGTTACATTTCGCAATGAATTCTTCGTGTTCCGCTTATGCTCTTGGAATACAATATGTACATAGATATATCTATTCTAAAATTAATCGAATGTTTGACCAATTACCAAATAAGCTTGCTGAAGACTATGACTGGTACACTTTTCACGTCCAGTAAATTTCGAATTTAGTAATGATAACGTTGTTTGAATTAAACTAACAACAATGCTATGGACATCGTCTGAATAATTCTATCTACTTCAAGTACAAAATTAAAACTGCAAGAGTATCTGAATGTACCGCAGCTGTTACAGCTGGAATCAGTCAATATTATGAAGTCATAAGGTGACATGGAACAGCCATGACGCATTCTATAAACATGTCTTGCACATTGAGGGTGAGCAAAACATGAAACGATCAATGCATTTTATGAAGTGTTGGTGGAGCATCCAGACTTCTGAATAAAAGAAAAGCTTTCATTAGACTCTTTGCTATTCTCCTATTTTTTATGATGAAATGCAGCTCCTGATTCTGCAGAACTTTCCGCGTGTTCCTTCATTCTTGAAGTTCTCATATGTCTGTTGTAGTTCACTTCCGATCAGCGTCATATATTTTACTTAGTATCACCATCTTAAAGCATAATCCACTTTCACTGTTCTGTAGATCAAATTTCTTCAAAACAGTACGAAATGAAGGAAGTAGCTAATGTTTTCAAATGCAATAACAGTAAAGTATGACTTCCATCTTCTTAAAGTATTGTTGTGATATATTCAAATCAAAGACACACAGATAACAGAAGAAAAGTATATTCTACAGTGAGCAACTTCAGCTCATACTGTGAAAACAAAAAGCCAAACAAAAGCGCACTTTCCTGATATATGCACTATTTCTTTCTACAACAGGAGTGAGATTTTGTTAAAAAAACGGACAAAAAAAGGAATAAAAATAATAACTAATAAAATTCATCTATATTTTACTATCAGTTATTAAGGAACATGATCAATCATACAAGGACTTAAAACCAAATGAAAAATATGAACATCATCTCACAATACGTCCGATTGTGTAATGTTTAGTATTAAATATGACCCACAAAAATAAATCAGGACAGAACAGAGCAAGAAAGTTAAGAAGCCTGTTCATACTTTTGTGGAACTTTCCTTCAGGAATCTGCAGTTGAAAACATGTAGACAAAAGATGAGTGTAATCTTTCGACACATATTTCCTACAACATGAAAAAGAATAAACCAACCAGGGAAATACGGTATCATAAAAAAATATTCTGAAAAACGGTACAATAGCAAAGACAATTTCCAATGTTAGCGAAATTAATACAGTCATAATTTTTCTAGCATTTTTCAATTTCTCTATCTCACGTAAAAATATACAATGTAAAAGAATAACATCAACAAAAATCAGAACTACCGAAAATATTATTTACTATCTTAATATGAACAGTAGAAGTGAGATTATGAACTTGAAGCAAATTCACCAAATATACCGTCCAGAATAACTGCTTTTATGGGTGAACATGATTTAACTAATAGCTATTCACCTTTAAAGACAGGCCAGGATTAAATCAACATGTCTAGCAATTCCACAGATCATATTGATACTTCAGGCATAGCTACGTTCAGTACCAAGCCCTACTTCAACATCTGTAAGCTACACTTCCTTTTATATGTACCGCTTTTCAGTGATTTCAAGTGTTACACAAATAATAAATGTAAGGAAATCAGTACTACGAAGTAATCCAGAGCACACGCCTAAATAAAAAGCAGAAACAGCCAGCTAACAACAACGGATAATTTAGGTCTGATTATAGATTTAAAACACATATAATCCAACCTTAGTTTAGGATTGTATGAAAACTGACGCACACGAAACCTGAATCAAGAATTCAGCTCCATCCAAACTACTTACCAGAATAAAGTAAGGATGTTTCTGCAAACAAATAATCCACTTCAAAGTATATCATAACAATACTCAAACACATCTCAGGAAATAACGGCATATGGCCGAAAATGGTTTAAAAATTTCAGAAATAACTCTATCCACCACTATCTCAAAGTAAAAATCCTTCAATACATATAAAAGAATAAATACTAACTCCTACACAAAATACTCATAACCTTATCTTAACTCTGCATGACGGCAGCGTCAAAATACAAAAATAGTTCCGGTTTTAATTTATTATAAATTGTTAGTCCGCACTTATAATGCAGTCACAATCACTAATAAGTAGTAGAGCTTATGTTCAGAATGAAATCGATATCGCAATTTGATGCACGATGCAATCGCATCCGAACAGATTGGCCACGATACATATTTAGATATTTTTATTATTTTAGAAAATTATACTGCATAGGAATGTTACATTTACTCACTTCAACTTACACATTAAATACAGGATAAAAATGAAATTTCTAAAAGAAAATTTGCAAGTGTCACAATTCGCTTAGATTCCCTCTCTAAGACTATACTGAAAACATAACGCTACAAACAATCAACATATAAACTGGTGCAACAACAGCGACCCGATAACATCGTATCTTCGCTATAGAGAGAACTGAAACTAACAACAACCAGTACTCTTCCATGCAAATGCTTACAGAAGCAACATTTAACACGAAAAATAAGGACAGAATCACACGAATTGGTTTTAGATTTCCAGATTTCATTTTCGCATGTTCGATGAACCATTTCACCAAAAACAATATTCATTGTACCAATGATTGCGATCGCATCAGAAATCAGCTCATACGTTTCGTCATAAAAACCAGCCATATGTGCAAATCTGAAAAGCTTGAGTCAATTATACCTCAAAAGATACAAGTGAGACTATAATGAGAACTCTAATAGATGTACAACTAAACTTTTCTTCTCCATTAAATAAGAACAGCTCCTTTCAAATGGTTCCTTATCAAAAATCTTTACGATTTCACTTGTATCTTCATAAAAACGATTTACCGCTTTTGGTCCTCGAATATAGCATTGAGAGAGCCTTTATATCCCATCTGTACTAAATAGTGTAACCATCAGTCAAAGCTTTTATAGGAAATGACAGCTACCCAGTTTTCAGAGCAAAATTGATGTATAAGCGATTCCACGCCGTTCTACAATACTTTCAAAAATAACAGAAACAAATTAAACTTGAACTTCAGTATAGGAAAGGACCTTTTACCTTCAATTCTTGTTTCGGTCGCACAAAATCATCGATACGTTGCAGAAATTAGACGGCTCAATCATATATGTCACTTAGCAGCCCAAAATGCCAAATCCCACACTACTCCTTTTGTTTGATGTAATTGATATGCACACTTGCTCTTGGGACTCTCTCCTGAAATCTGATCAAAAGTACAATTTCTATCTAGTCATGAGTAACAGATTTCACTGATAGTCTATAAATGGAAATAAAAAACTAAAAGACACTAAAAAAACTAAAAAACTAAAAGGAAAATATATAATTGCAAATTGGACCTTCGAAGTAAAGGGTGCCAGATTATTCCTTATGATAATACATCAACATGCATCGCATCGCAGATCACAATAGGAATTCGAACATATCTGTCACTCAAACGAATCAAAGGGACTTTACATGATCTAAGACGCTACTGCTACTTTTTTGAGGATTTAAAGATTCAAAGAGCAGCGAAATACAAAATGATTTGATCTATCGTTAGTAGTGAATACCTCAAATCTTTCGTCAAAAAATGACGTGTCTGGCATAACAACTAAATTATTTGTCCATATGGTCCTGCGATTATTTCTAATGAACGTAAAGCGCTTCATGAAATGGTTTTTTTATTATTAAGTTCCATCCGAGCAATGTTGATGAAGAATTTAAACTCAATTTTTCAAACTAGTATAAACGGATTGAAGTAAATATGATAAATTTTTGCTGGAAATAAAAAAACATACTAAGAATCCACGTAGCTTTAGGAGGTAGTCAATTCCCAACAACTCTTCAACAGCCACTGAAAGGCCTTGTTCATTTGTAAATATTGTAATATAAAACAAATGATCAAAATATGCGACAGCTTGGATCTATGTTTTGCATTCAATCAATTATTCTATGGTGTGATGCAGCAATCCAACGTGGGATGTTGTCATCATAACTATCTAAGGAAACAAATATACAAAGCGAATAATCATATTAGAGTAAAATGAAGAAAAAAACCGTAAAATAGTAAACCCACTTCATTATCTACATATCATGAGTTGATGTTCAAGACCGATATTTAAAAGATAATAATGAGGTAATAATAATAATCTTTTTACAAAATCCTCTAATATTGGACACTCCAGATCCTAAGCGATCTTTTGCTTGTTCCAACATACTTTTCATACTCCGTCGTTTTTCCTTGTAGACATGATCCACCAATCTTCTGAGTGTTTATTAACTTCCCATTACTAAACGCAGGAAAATTTGAACGTAGTAATGAACATGATAATAAAATATTTGCTACGTTTTTCAATAAATATAAAATAATGAATGTTTCGTACAGCAGTAAAAAGCATACATCTCGAAGCAACAATAAACAATAAAGAAAAATGAACTATATATTATAAAATAACGATAAAGTGATGTCCCAAATATCTCAACAAAGTGTCAGGAATGCTATCAATTTACTGAATAAATTCAGAACAGATCTCACATGCAACAATCTGGAATATATCTCACAAAACGCTAAGCAATATCTCAATTGCTTCGCCCACGATCTTCGTTCCTGAAACGAAACCCACCTTGCAATGGAACTTTTACAATACCACTACCACCTTTCCACTTCAACAGAACCATGGCCACTATCTTCCCTACATAGCCCTGAATGCAATAACCGATATCTCCCTAAATGTCGATCAACATAGATCAAGTAGTGGCCAAAGACTGCTTAAGGTGTTAGATAAATCTAGTCTTGGTGTCTGGCACTTAACGGACTGATCTTGAAAGGAACCAAATATTTAATCGGACAAATAACTGTCTTTCTTACACAATAATAAGATATCAGGATGACTAGTCATTTTTACCAATATATTCATCACTTGCATTTAATAATGAAAGTCGATGAAATTAGATCAGTGATGTTTATATTAAGTTCTGATAGATCAAGACATGAGCAAGGATGCCATAAGAATTTAAAACCAAAAAGGAGCGCAAACTTCCTAGTAAGATGATAAAACCATTTATCACAAATCTGCTATTCTCGATTTTGAAAATTTTCAACTCTTTTCAGGAATCTGAAAATTTCATGTTGGAGAGTAACTGCTGCTGGTGCTGCGATTCTGGTAAAAACGGAAGACTTTTCAAACTTCTGAGTTGGAAAATTAAAATCCACCATTTCTAGGTATCTTAGGAGAAAAGATTGCTATCCGATTCATAATATTGTGGCTCATGAATACAAAATTCATTAAAGAGTGGAAAGAATATTATAAAAACCCTACATAGGGTGAACTATCAAACAGCAAATAATATATTCAAATAGGAAAATGACCTTTATGGTGCATTTTTCATTAGAACATGAAAAAAGTGTCATTATTTGTGACGGACATAATGAAGTCAGAATAAATATTATATTTGAAAGCAAAAGTCAACAATTTTTTATCAAACGATTACATATAACGAGATTAACAGTGCTGACCTAAAGTTCAACTTGAAAATTTTTTTACAATGGCGCAAATACAATGCTACTTTGACTTTTCGACATATCGAAACTTTGATTGCCGTTTACAACTATAGATGTAGTATGCATATCAAACTATTTAGAAACAGAGAGTGAAAGCACGAAGACAAAACTAAAACAAAAACAGAAATGAAAAATAACTATGAAATCTATTTTCTAGGTTTACATAACAAAAAGAAGATCGTTCTGCTCGCTAATCATTCTTAGCTAAGGACCGAAAACATGATTTCTATACCGATTTCTTATATAAGTAATTAAATATTCTTTTGAAATTATGACAATGACCGAGTTTTTTTAAACATTGGATGGAAACTATCGACAGCTTAATAAGCAAATGAAATAGAAATGATCCGATGGCTGTCACATTGATAGCGCTGTAGAAAATGTACAGCTTGCTCTCACACATGGTTAGAGTAAATGGTGGGGAAAATGCAGATGATTCAGAAAATAAGGAATATCTAGATAAAGTTTTTCTACTGAGGGTTCAAGATCTTAAGTAACTTTCAAGGGAGCTTCAAATTGGCTTGAAAAATCAAATTATGGGCCAAAAATTTCATTGAAATTTCTGTTCCATCTGCTTCAGTATTCATCTGCTCAGAAATATTAGTCGTCCGATCCGCATCATTGATAGGCAGCCTGTTACGCGAGCTGTAATTGCATCCGTAGTACAAACAAACAGTTAATATATGTAAGCACGAACATTATCAAACCACTACATTTCTCATCTTCGACCACAAGGATAATCGTTTATTTGCTATAATTTCTGTATGGATGCAATTATGCCCTTTGCAACGTTCATGTGCTCGATAAAACCATATCTCGATAAACTGACGAATCTGAGTTATACATGTCAAAGTTAAGTCGGTTTTTCTTGATTCAATGGGCAACTCAGAAGAGAAGAACGGAGGTGAGGTGGCGGCAGTCACGGAATCACAGAATGAACGTTCTTCCGTAAGAGAAAGAGAGAGAGGGGGAGAGTAGAGGCATCCGGACAGGACAATGTGATCCGTCACCATACGTCAAATTGTTTGTTCATGAGAGCAGCACCTCTCTCTCTTGCTGCTACACCCATGCTCACATCTATCTCTCGCCTTTCCCTTCCATTCCTGACCGCTATATTCATCTTTATCTTTTGTTCAATGAGGCAGTGTGATGTGACATTTTTCACTCTTCTGCTATTGTGCTTTTCACAGAGGAGCACTCCTCCCAGAAGACGTCTGCCTCGGAAAGGGGACCGTTTTCATCTTTCCGGTTCTTCTTTTTCCCTAGCCACTATAGTCCTCTCAAAACTTTAGAAATCAGTCAGATTTAATGATTGAATTTTATAGTACCATCCGGATATCATCCGGATTATACGATGCATCTTTGCCGAAAATCCTTTAATGCCCAGAATTTTGAATTGTTATCAGGAATAGTTTATCATTCTTATCATTCAATTTTTCATTTCAAAACTATCGAGTAACAATGCGTTAAGAATGAATTTCGTCACGGTTATCTAGAGAAGAACATTCTTCATTTTCCTTACCATTAGTGTAAACTTTTGCGGATCTCCCAATTTGGAAGTATGATTTGTTTACCGCTATCCCACTGAATGTCTTCTTTACTCTGCACATTCTATCACAAATAGTAAGCATTTCCAATATCGAAGTATCTTCCTGTTATAAAGTAATGAAACTTTAGCAGAACTCTTCCAACCGATTTATCTACGAAATTAAAATGAACTTCCTGGATAGAATAAATCATGAAACATAATAATATTTTAAATGAGATGTCGCAACTGTTATCAATTCCTTTTTTCACAGCCAGTAATAATTTATCATTCTTCATAATAGTATATCTTGTAACACAGTTTTTTTTTCTTGTGCTACTAGTGTTTTTTTCTATAAGAAGCAATTTTTCCAATGAAGTAATACCTTCAAAGTGAAGAAGATTGAGTTATATTTTGCGGAATAAGTTACGTTTTGTATTTTGTGTTAGGTTCATTTTGATCACGTTCGGTTGCACCTTTCACGGAGATATTAGAACGTAAATTTCTATGGGGATAAAATAAAATGATCTGGATATAATTAGTTTTATTTAGGAGATTTTATTTTTCGGCACTAGGTATGATTTCTTTTTTCTAAATCATATCCCTAAAATAGCTGATTTTCAGAGGCACCATTGTGAAGTAGATATGGGCAATGGTTTTTGTATGCTTATTTTCATATTTCGAAAAAGGCAGTTAATCTGTAGTTAGATTTGCATTTCTCTTTCATTGTAATTGTTTTTTATACTGTTTTTTTACTTTTTCTAAACTTTTTTTCATCAATTTTCGCAGATTCGGTAATTTTGGGTGTATATTCGACTTTGTGTTGAATTTGCTGAAACCCATTCAGCCCCGATGACGGTGGAGGCAGATGTACGCGTTTTGGGGTCAGCTGAGTTCGGTGCGACAGCTGTAATTGGTGATAACTTATCGTGCCAAATGGCAGCATCAGGCTGTATTTCGGGAACATCATCAGCTGCGCAAATGTTGGGAGGGTTTTCAAAACTTATATCATTGAATCATCCGCACCTATGCAAATACGTGGAGTTTGTTCGATCAACAGTTCGTATGTTTCGCATCTTGATTGATCCAATGAAACTAATTAATGCTTATTTCATTTAGTTGAAAATTTTCTGTTTCAACTTTTTTCAATGTTCATAATCTCATATTTAAAATATTGAAGGCATAAGTTGAACTCCGTTTTCAAGGCGTGTGATAGAAGACAGGACCTGAAATTTTTTTGCTGATATTTTCTGTTCCTTCTTTTGGAAAGCTTAGTGAATGAAGTTCAAACATCCAGATCTGTTACATATCTAAAGCATTCAATCTTGTAATATTTTACAAAACTTGCTGTTTTGAAACTGAACGTTGTCTAATGACTTCCACATAATTGTTACTGTTATTATCGTCGTTTTATATACTGATGACAGAATTATAGGAACAGCTTCTTTGTTTTCTTCGCAGATCTGAATTTAATAATTATAGTTGCGAATACGGGTTTCGTGATTTCGGAGCATTATTCACGGTCAGCTGTTGAAGAATTAAAGGAGTATAAAAAGTAAATTGTTTTTTCATCTGTCGACTCTTAGAATGCCATCAGTGGTGTAGTCATTTTAAATGAACTTCGTAAATATGAATCAATGATACTTACATTCGTAATATTACATTTCATTGATCTATATTATATAAACGGTGTCACATGTCAAAAGATTTTGGAACAGTTTTGGTAGTTTTCCTCTTTCATTAAATTCAAGATTCTGATGCAAACCAGTTACCGGATTTTCATTCAGATTTTTTTTAAATTGAACTTCAAACTAAAATTTACAATTCAGCTGAGAGTTTCATGTGAAATTCAGTATTTTTTTTACGTTAAATTCCATATAGAACTTTTTAAATTTGGACCGTAACTTGGATGTTCATCGTTTTCTTTTTTTACAAAGTCCGTTTTTACAAAAACTTATATCTTTTAGAAATAGAGTTTAGTCCCAGCATTTTCTAATTTTCCAGTATTTGATCAACAAAATTAGAAGTTTTAGGTTGAATGTGGATCGAATCATATCTTTATTACAACCGATCTTGTCAGCTTTTACGTATCTGCATTGTCGGCATATCATTATTGGCTACTTTAGTTTAAGTTCGATCCTTCTATCATCTCAGGTAACATGTTTTGTACAACTTCATGAAATTCTATACTGTGTTGTGTTGTGTTGTGTTGCAGAATTTGGTTCGGTTAACGCAGTATGGTTTGTACTGTATCAGTGGCAGTAGACGAGATTTAGAATATTGCATTAATTCTTCTTGGTACCTTCCGCCAGAACGTTTCTTACAAACTGAAATTAACAATGGTTTCATTTGTCGAGCTGGAGATATCTGGTCATTTGGGATTGCCGCGCTTGAACTTTCAATCGTAAGTCAATATTTTTTTTTATAAAAGTGGAACTTGCTTTCATGGAATCTGTCGCCGTCATTGCTCTTTTAAAACTTTGAAGGGCAGTTGTGCTTCTCTCTGTGTTGACGTTTTATTGATTCATAACTTCTCTATTTCTTCATAGTTCATCTATCACATTTTATAGTTGGTAATAATTTTTGTTTCCACTGAATATCACTGTTCTATATATTTATGTTGCCATTATATTTCGCACTTATAAAATAAATCACTTTCAGGGCTGTCTTCTTTCTGACATTTGGTCTCCGAAGGAGTTTTATTGCACGCTTATTGCTTTAATCAGAAGAAGTATTTTTTTACAGTTCATGCACATTTGTCTCTATTAAAAGTTTTCCTTAGTTCTTCAGTGTTTTCCAGAAAATATTACAACTGATTGTTAGTTTTTTTATGGATGTTATTTTCAGTCTTCTGCTTGTTGAATCAGAATTTAACACAACATAGGTGAATGAACTTTGATATTTTTTGAATTAATTAAAAGTGTAGTCTATCTAATTCAAGCAGGTATAAAATAATATAAATGCATAAGCTTGTTATGCTGTTGATTAAATTTCCATCACTTTTTCCATACGAAAAATACAGTCAAGTTGAAGCATGTTTTTAAAAAAAGAAGGTTTATAACAGCTAAGAATTTTTTTCAGTTAGAATGAGGTAAGTATTTCAAGTGTTTTTAACTGCTTTCAAGAACGGAGTGGCTCGATTTTTCGGTTATTGTTGGCTGAAATTCAGTGGAAGGAACCACGTATTCATATTACGTCGAATAGCGCGATCATGGCAGTACTTGAAAAGGCGCTGTGTATTCTTCCATCGCAACGACCTACTGCCAGAGAGTTACTTTATGTAAGTCGATGTGGAATGTGCATTCATTTATTAATTTATTCCTTATATGAAGTTGCAATTATTAACGTAATAAAATTTCACAGATAATCAACGATGCAAGCAAGGATACAAATAATAGTCACTTAAACGTAAACGAGGGTTATAGTGTTTATAATAGTGAAAACGATGAAAGCAGTCTGGAGGAAAGTACTGAACATATGAAAGGTTTGTTCTGTTATAGATTCATATCAGTTATGATTGGAAGTAATTTTTCGTATTTTATTGTGAAATAAAACATCAAAAAAAAATTTTTCAGAGTTATCAGGATGTGAAGGAACGGAAGCAGTTCAAAATTTACCTATTAACGAAGCTTTTTTCTTATGGAAATTATGTGGAAGCAGCATTGAAACGATTTTTTTTAACCATGGCATTATTAAAGCAAATCCACCTGTTCTTGCATTACCATAGTTCGTTTTGGCAATTATAATTTGGTAATGATATTTCTTTATTACTAAATTCATGTTCTTACTTTTTCAGTTTAGTCGATGGAGATTGCTTTATGTATGGTAATGCTCATATAAGGAAATATGAGTTAACTTTCGATATTTTTATCCTCCCATCAAACAATTTTCGCGTTGTAAGTTTGATTTAAAAAAAAAAAAAACAATATAAGAGAATGGTGTATTTTCGGTATTAAGAATTTAATTTTGTTCGCAGTATGTATTTAGCAATAATTAACGTTTTAGCGGATGAAGTCTCTTAAGGAAAGAAAATTTCTTATTTCATTTGAAATGGATGAGAAAACACAGGAGACATACGATTTATCGCTGATGGTGAAGGAAAAAGATATTGAATACCAAGTATGCATTATTTCCATTATTTGAATAACAATTCCAGGCTTTGACAGATTTTATTTTTGAAAATCCCTCGACACACAAGTTATATTTGTTTCAGGGTCGTCGGATGCTTATTCTTCGCCGTTTACTTTCAAGCCATCCCTTTAAAAAGTCACTTCTATTTTGCGAATGTTGTCATGACATTCCTCCCCTTTATAGAGCTAATTTGTGGAGTGCACTATTGAACATATATTGGGATGTTGAGAAACGTTTCGTGGCTGTTGATACATTCTCTCCCCATGCTTCTGATCGCCAATTATTGGTCGATATTCCTCGTTGTCACCAGGTTATGTTTCAAAGACAGTTATACAAAAATGTATTTCACTGCTACATTTCTCTTTGCAAAGAAAAACTGTTGTATTCGGTAACCTTTCACTATATGCGATTTGGGTAATTTTCTGCGAAAGTGATATGATTCATGTACTTCGATGTGAGCAGCAGAAGGGATTTTTTTTTTCTATTCTGACAGTATGATTTTTTGTCATTATTAATTTTATGTCTTCTAAAAGGTAACAATTTAATGGCTTTTTAAGTATGACGATTTGATGGCTTCACCTATTGCTCATCGCAAACTGAAACGTCTTTTGAAGGCATGGCTCCTTTTACATAAAAATTACGTTTATTGGCAAGGTTTGGACTCTCTGGCAGCACCATTTCTTGTTCTTAACTTCACTAATTTAGGTACAATTTTCATTTACAGAGTGGATTTACTGGTGGAGATGGTTAATTGTTAGTAGCAATATGGCATTGAATGGTTTAAGTTGAAATTTTAGCATAACCAAACATAATAACTTATATGACTTTCAGCTAGTGCATATTCCTGTTTGGAATCGTTCATCAAGATGTATTTGCATGACTTTTTCCTGCGAGATAATTCATCTGTTGTGCAAGGTTAAAATGAATTTTTATTTTTTATTATTTATACCGGTCACGCTGTTTATAGTTAATCTATAAAATTTCAAATCAATCAGTGAAGAACTTAACGTTGTTCGTTTGTTGAAAATCTTAAATTTCCCAAAGTTCTTACCACCGTTCAAATTTTGATACAGCGTTGCATTTTAGTATGTGCATGTTTTCATCCTAAGAAATGATTGAATATTGGAAGGAATCGTAATATCGATGGATTTCTGCAACTTTTGTCAGCTGATCGTTTTTTCAATAAAGAATAATATCTTTAGGTGATCTCCGACTACAACATTTGCAACTTTTCTATAATTAGAGCATTGAATTTTCGCATGGGTTCTGCAGTCTATCAAATGGCATCATTTCAATTGCTGTTTTAAACAAATGCGCTAAATTTTTTTTTTTTGTGAAGAAGTTATTGCGGACGGGAAGGATTGACATCTTCATGGAGAGAAAAATTCCACAGTATGCATTTAATTCATCATTGCCATCACCAATGAAGAAAATCCTCGGAATTTATGTTGACTGTTCGGAAACGAAAGTAGGAAACCAGTTTTGTGATAACCTTATATCTTCACTTTGAAAATTGGCATGATTAGAATTGTTACGATTTGTGCGTTAAACGGCGTCGTTTGGAAGCATGAGTTGCATTTCCTGATGTAGATGAGAAATGCTTTGATTCGGCACTATATCAGCATAATTTCCAGTGGCTATGGCAGTTCTTCAGTTAAGGTAGCTTAATTTTTCTGCCGGCGCAGCACACTTCATTTGTTTCTCCATTATAATCCGAGAGCCTTGCAATAAGGACACATCTCAATCATAGTGTCGATAATTACGTGGACTCAAACTATAATCACCAACTGGGATATTCCGGAATGCAGGGTGATTGTAACCTGTGGAATGATCAGCACGAAGTAGTGTTTGAAACTGAGCTATTGTTTTTCGTTGATGCCTTTCAGCTATTTTCAGTCGAGCTCGCAACTGTTAGTCTTCAAATCTGGCTGGATTGGAAAAGTTTATTCGTTGGAAAATTGTTGGTAGTGAGAATTAATGAGGTGAAATTTTTCAACCACTTGAAAAGTTGCTGAGAAAAGTGGACTTGAATGGCTTTTTCAGGGAAGAGAAAACTTTTTTTGTTGGTTGGGAAGTACTAACTACTTGACTCTGAGAGTAAATGCATGCCCATGTGGGTAAAAAATTATTTAGACATAACTCAATGGAATCACATGAGGTAAAAGCAGTGAAGATCAGGCACACATGGGATAATCAATGAAGGGATATCATAGACTACAATTGTGAATCACATGGATTATGCAGATGAAAAGAAAGGAATCGAAGGGAAAAGGATCTGATCTTTGACTCATTTAACTTCAACTTTGTTGTTATACATAAGAAGAGACAAAAGGATGTCATTATGAAAAGAAATCGTGATAAGTAGTAACTGTCGACGATATGCTAATAGCACAAAATAAGAATAATATATGATTGCTATCGGACTTGAATCCCATTATTTATCGTTCTGGTGAAAACATGTTTATCCTTACGGAGAGATAAGGTAGGTATGTATATTTAAATATAATCTATATAAAAGACATGCGCCTTTTCGATGCTATGTTGCACTAAAATTTCAAAGGAATCGGTGAGAAACGGAACGACACATCATTTATATCCCGAACATATTTACATTTTTATTTATATAGATTGATGAATTATGTGTAGTGTGTTTGATCATTTCATTGTAGAATATTTGGCAGTTTTTTTTCATCTTTTGGCATTCGTGGATGCAGCATTATACACTCATCTCTCCGTTATGGATTTCCGTCCTGAGTTATTCGCTATTCCATGGTTTCTCACCTGTTTCGCCCATATATTACCACTGCATAAGTTATTCTATGTGTGATTTTTTGATTGCATATGCAATGTCTCAAACCTCTGTATGCAATACTCTTTATAACTGAGACTACAGGGAATCTCAAGTTAACAAGTTAAAGAAAAATTTTCATGGGTTCTAGTTAAATGATACGTCCAAACTTTGTTTAAGCTTGTGTATAGAAATTGTTTTCTTCATATATCGATATTTTAATTTCACTCCAGTTGTATTAGGTTTGGGACGTTTTATTATTGTCTGATTCATCTTTTCCGTTATTTGTTGGACTTGCAATCATGGAACAATTACGAGCTGGACTTATAACTACACATTTCAATGATGCGATCTTGCTTTTTTCAGATCTTCCAGGTTTGTTTTTATGCAGTCTTTGCGGCAGCTGTTGATGTATCCCTGATTTTCACTTATGTTCATTACTAGATCTAAATATGGAACGTTTGGTACAGTACTCATTGAATTACTACAACATTGTGCCGCCATCATGCACCTTCAGACAATATGCATCGAAACATGTACGAGAAGAGTATGCAATGACCCATTACACGGTAACCGAACTGAACGAATTTTGTTGTCCGCGGATATCGGCTACCGATGTTATTCGTCTCACTGAACATTCTTCTTTACTTATTGTCGATGTCCGTCCACAATACGAGTAAATTCATAACCTTAACATATTTTTTCACAGAATTAGTCGAAGTCCATCAATATATGTTTTTGATGTAGTATTATTCTGGAATTTTGAGGTATTCTCGTGGTGCTATCATGGGTAGTGTGAATTTACCACCATATGGTGAGGAAGATACGTTGGATAACGTTAGAACAGCATTAATGAACGCACAATCAGCAGGCCATATAGTCGTCATCGTTGATAACGAACATTTGCAAAGAGCTAAAAAGGTTGTCCATTTCTTTTATGATTTAGTTGTATTACAGTTTTTTAGAATTACAGAACAAAACTAAAAGTTACTGTTACCAAATCTGTTTTCAGTCGTTAATACGTTGTCAGTTAGATCATCCAAACACTAAATGGGTTAATCATCGCTCTATAATCATCAGTCGGTAATATCAAAACCTTCCACTAGATTTTAATAAAAAAAAAACTAATAACCTGATTTTATAGATATCAAAGTTATGTGTGTTGGAGGGATACAATCGTGTGTGTATTCTGGATGGCGGTGTCCAGAAAATTCGCTTTTCACACGATATCTTCTGTATACCTGCTTAAGAATGTTTTCGAAAATATATGCATCTTCGATATGATTAGGAATAGTGACAATATTAAAGGAATTTTTGAAGTGAGACGTTACATACGTTGTTACCATACTTGGAAAGTTTCTGTAGTAACGCATGCGATAAATCACAATTTTCCCTCATTATTAGTAGATCCATGTATTGCATAAATTGTTATATTCATTTGACTGATCTGTATATTGGATTTTTCTTTATTAGATTCATTTTTGTGTTATCATAAATTAAGGATTTTAAATTTCATGGATTTATTGATTTTGCTCATTTCAATACGAAAATGCAATATCGATGACAAAATGAACAAACTTCCCATTACTTGGAAAATATGCCCAAGTATTGACTTCTTCTGAAAGTTAACCTCGAACTTTTGACGTCTATAGATGTAGAATCTGACAATTAGGTTGATTATATATGGAATCAATATGATTCGTGGAGGATTAAGAGAGAAAGAGAGAAATTCATGAACGAACAATTAAATTTCAATACATATGTTCCATTGATGTCCAAGATGTTGTCCAGTTGAGAAAAAATTTGGAGATTTTTGCTTAACAAGTGCGGGAAAAATATTTCACTGACGGAAAGACCAGATTACTTGGATCATCTAGTCGAGATAGCTGAATGACTATTATAGGCCGTTAGCATTTTCTGAGCTACAATAGATGGAAGTTAAAGCAAAATTTGGGAAGACAGATGCTACAAGAATCAGAAGATTTCCTGTTTATTCTAAGATCTGTTTGGATTTTTGTGAAAGCATTTGAGAATAGGATAGGTTGGTGAGATATGTGCTTTGTATGTAACAACATATATTAGTAAGTAGTCGGAAATAGAACTAATCCGATCTAGCAATAAAGGTAGTAGGATGAATGTGTTCTATTATCTTGTTCATATATTCTGTTAGTTGTATTCGGTTGATTTCATTTTAATCCTACTCTTTCAAAAGCAATTATTACGCTAATTTGAATGCAGTTCATTCCTTATGCTTTGCATAAATCAGCTATCAAAAGTCGATTCATTGCTGATAAATTTCAATAGATTGTTGAAGCGTCGTTAAATTAGAAGCTGCACAGCGAGAAACCAATACTCGAAGATCATCATTTTTGTTTTTCGAATCCTCTACAAACATGTAATCATCATTGAAGAAAATGAACAGTCATGAGAAGAAAGGATGAATATGGTATGTAAATGAGGGAATCAGAGAAACCTATTACTTATTCGAAGACTCGGAATTATTTTTATATGAGATTATATTCAAATGTCTAGCAATTTAATGTTTTGTTACTACTTTAACGTAATTTATGAAATAGCGCGAATCCCATAAACTAGTTCATGTGCATAAAATGAATAATGACATTTTCCAAATTTACTGTTGCCTATGATAAATTTAGTTTGATAGTTCCAGCAATATAAAGGGTGGATTTTCTTTTTCAATCTATATTCTTAATTATCTTAAAAGTGTAAAGTAGAAATTCTAAATTAACATTTGTGACATTTTAGTCTCAGCTGCAAGTTGTTTTATGCCTCATTTAAAATTGAATAAGCGTATTTCATAAATTGTGGAGTATTTTTAATGCCTAACTGATAAAAGTAGATTATCGTTATGGCAGATTCTTTAGGAGATTGAATTGGAAGTAGCACCGGTCCCTACAAATGTATTACGACATTTTGTTCTCCCTCTCTTGTTCCTAGTGTTTCTGAAATTGCCATGTTAGAGCATATAGATCGTTGTTCATTTATTCAAATAACAAAATTATTGCCTTAGCTGCATCATATTTTAAATATTGGTTAAATACTATAATGAATTAATAGTAATCATTTATAATTTATGTGCAGGTGATTTTTCCGATTATTTTCATTTACATCTTCCTATCTCCCATGTCTTATTACTTGTCATTGGCTCAGTGTTTCAAGACGGGAAGAATATGGAACGGAAATTAATTTTCAGTCAGTTTTAAGAAATAAAGAAATATTTTATTAAATTTTTGATGATTTTTTCTTGTATTGGATGAGTTTTAAAGAAGTTATAATTATTAGAAGTGCATTTATGAATTAATCAAAATCGATGTTATATATCAAAGCACAAAACGAAGAAAATTTTTTGTAGTGAGGACGAGTTTAGTGCAGAAGAGTGAAACATTCAAAAGTACCATAAAATTATGTTAATTCTGATTAGTCATTTTATATTGAACTCAGGTTTTTAGAAAACAATTACTTCAAACTGAAAACGAAATTCAGAAACACAATGGAAAGCTTTAAGAAAAAATAATCGGAAAAATCACCAGCGGGATACTGTAATATTTTAAAGGATATCTTTTCAGGGAAAATAACATGCAATTTTCCATGATTTCAACTATATAATGACGAAGTTCTCATTTTTTTCTCGCTTTACGCGCATTAATAGTTCCATAGCTGTAGCGATTCGACGGACAAGTAATTTGTAATATGTTTTCATATGAAGTCATTAACTGATCAAGCACATCTCACCAACATAATATCCCATATCTACCTCATTCTCTTGGACCTTGCAGTTCCGCTTAACTTCGTTTTTTGAAAGTTCACAATATCGTTTTAGAATTGTTATTCAGCTTTTTCAGGTTTGTTACAAAATATAAAACAATTTGTTCATATAGTAGGAAAGAAGCTTTTTGCAGAATTCACTATTCATAATGATTTTTGCTACACATTATGTAAGCACACCTTAATTAGCCAATGAAAAGCCAATGAAACAATAGAATTTTGGAGCAAAAGTGCATTAATGCAATCAATGAAACGAAAAAGGCAATAGCTTAACGGCCCGCTCCAGAAAATGTTGGTGTATACTGGCATTGGCTGTAATCCACGGGAGAGATCATGTTGAAAGCTTTTGTCATCACATTTATGTAATCTGGAAAGTATTTTGCTTCATTAATTACAATTTCATGAAATTCGAATCCAAAAAACGAAAAGTTATGCAAACTTCCATAAATTATCCAATAATTTTGACAGCCTTATTGTCTGCTTCCAATTTCATCAATCCTTTTTTAAGCCTAATTGACTCATTTGGAAAAGTGTATATCTTTATTATTCCTAAAGTTTTTTTTTTAATTTTTAAGTCATTCAACAGTGTATGACTTACTATTATCTTCTAAAAACTGTAACACATTCCGCATATGCTGGTTACGAAATCTTTCTGGATCTCGGGCAATTACAAATACAGGAAATCGGACCCAGTTTGATACAATCACATAATCATATTGGTTGTATTCGTTTAGCGGACCCTTCTTTATTACCCAAACTGCAATGTGAAGATTTTTACTAAATTTTAATCCATGGAATGTGAGTGACAGTGAGACTCACGTTGTATATTGTTTACTGTTCATAAATCTGAAAAAAGTTGTTGATTCACATAACGTTAAGTTTGGGCTTCATCCAAAAGTGGTAAACAGTGGAATAAGCTAAGTAAATCTCAGATAATTAAAAAGTCAAACTCGAATACTGTACGTACCTGTATTTTGCTAATATAAATGAAGTGATCTACGATGTTCAAACATTCTGATTTTAAGGAAGTACAGTTATGCATGTGAAAAATTAATGCATAGGCGCGCATTTCTCTAATCATATTACAAATTAATCATTTAATTACATGGTTCGGAATCCGGTGAATTGCTATTGTGCAGAACGAACTGCCCAGTATCGCCTGATTTGAATCCATAACCAAGTGAGAAACGAGGTGGACCATTCGCATTCCCTTCACGGTAAAACTTCAGGATTGTAAATGTTGCACTATATGTGTTGTTCGTCAGGGCGCCAACTACAAAAGATTGATTTGGAATTCTAATGAAAATTTGAACAGTTTAAGCTGATATTCCTAACGTAGTTTTGCATTCTTTTTGCATAAATAATTTGATATACTCTTAGTTCCACTAACTAAAGGGATTTCATATTACGTTGTGAAATTTATTTTGAGGCAATAAAGAAAGCAAAATTTTCAACAGTCGTCATCAATAGGAATTAAATTTTAACAGAGAACTAAAACAAAAGAAACATACAGTGTGACACTGTGCATGCTTCACGGATAACATGAGGACTGTTGATGACCTAAAATTTGAATTATTTCAAAATAATGCTAATGGAAATTGCATGTCAAATCAAAATTGGTAACAGCAAACCTGGAACCAACGGCCCATCATACGAGCGACGTCGACATTTTCAGCTGCTGGATGAACAGCTCGAAAAACATCTTTTGCCAGATTTTTAGCATAACCTTTTGGCACTAATCGGTTGATCGATGATCCCAAAAGAGTATTTGTTGGTGGAATCATTTGTGGAAATAACTGGCTTATCTAAACAAAATAAGAGTATCTTCCAAGAATATATTCAGAGGATGCTGTTCAGTAATAATAAGACCCATATCCTTGATATTTAATAGTCATAGGTTAATTTTGAAATTAAGAAAAGTTTTAGTCTTGAAATAGTTCTGAAATTTAAAAAATAAAAAAGAAAGCAGACCAGATAGTTGAAATTGCTAAGACCAGGAATGGTGTTCACTCCTGGTATAGCTGGTACATCTTGAGGTCCAGGAAAAGCTGGTACAGGTATTGGAGCCAAACCAGGAATCTGCCCGCTGGCAATACCTTGCAAATCGATACGATTCTGATTTGCTTCGGATAACACCGAATTTATATCATCATTTTGAAAGGAGCTCGCCGCTATCAATGGCTTGTATCTTCGACCGTTGAAATCAGTTGATAGTCCTAACTGGTTTAAAATGCTGTCCGCTATCTCACTTATTTTTGCTAATGCGATTTTATCCTGTAAAGTATTATTTATAGAACTGATAATGTATCAGGTAATTTTAAGCTAGTAAATAATTTTTTTCCAATTATTTAATTTTGATATCATTTTTGTATTATTAATTAGACATATAAAAAAGTATAATTCATCTGAAAATTAACAACCTAATCCCAGAAGCGTAGAACCACAATTTCATTTGAATTTAAGTAGTATAGAATTTGATTGGAATCCTGTAACTTTTCATTCCAAAAAATTTGTGTTATGTATGTCCTTTGTATAATATTTACAGAATTATCTAATTAATTACTAATTATTTTAATAGAAATATAGTAGTTGTTTTGATCAATTCAGTGATTATTATGCATTATTAAATTTAATAAACAAACCTGTTTGGTGAGCACAATATTTTTGCCAAATGACTGTAATGTAGAATTAGTTTGTTTGGTATCTCGAAAAAATTTCGAAAATGGTCTTAGCGTGAGTAGACCTGCAGTGTTAGCTGAAGAGCGCTGTTGTTGTGCATCGTTGAGGACCAGCTGTGAGTGGGACAGGGGTAAATGAATCCACAAAAAGAAGTTGAAGATTAAAATAAAAATAGTACGGAGTGCAGAGGAACGATCTAAAGAAGAAGCAGTCATTTGGCTCATCAATGTTTGAAATGTTTTGAATTAGGTCATTGATACACAATTAGAGCTCTCTCTCTCCCTCTTCTTACGCTGACACGTACTATTACGCCCTCAAAAGAGGGTTATTTTGGGGTCTATGTCCTTTTTTCACCTCCTTTTCTTATCTACTTCTATCATTCTAAAAGCTCAACACTCGCATAATTCACTGTTCTTTTTCCTATCGGTTAAGGATTAGTTCAGTGATCCGCCATCGTTTCAACATTTTATTTCATTCAAATCTATATCACTTTTCCTACTTATCGCCGTGACCTCAAAAATCTCTTTTTTGGATTATTAAAGGTTGTAAGAGTGCATAGTACAGTACATGCACAGTACATGTTTTGCATATCTTTATTAATCCTTTTTAAGTAGAGATTGAATTGCAAATAACCCATATGTTACTTCATTGCTCTAATTCATTTACTACTTCATGATTAAATAATTTTTTTCACCTTTTTTATTAAATCAAATCAAAAACTGGGACCACTTCCAACTTTATACTGTAACTTAATAGAATGCGTGATATCTTGAAAAAATGAATTATCATTAAGGTTACAAAAAATAAAAATGTATTGTAGAATTATGACATCAGCAGAAATCTTAAATTAAATTAAAGAAGTAGCTATGTCACTTTGATATTAGCACGTAACCGTTATCACATGATAAAATCCAGTTGCACGAATTATATGCGTCATTATCCATTATGAATAAAATGGTCTTTTAACACTTTTTTTAAAATTGATTGTTTAAAAACGATAAATAGTATCTGATCGAAAGAAAGATTGCAACTCAGAGCTGAATGCTTTTCTTTCAAGTGATAAAATTTTCCATAGCAAATAATGAGTAATGACTTCCCTTTCAAGAAACTTCTGATCAATAACGATGGATGAATATTTTGTTTTTTAGTATGCGCTGCTATTTCTTTACACAGTTTCATTGTTTTTGTCTTATCAAATTGTTAAATTTATTGAAACGCTTTTAAAAGTAGTTTTCGAAGCTGACATGAAAACTTGAATCATTACCTCTACCATTTTGTTTTTAGGACTCACACATCCATTGTTGAAAGCTATGCTATAATTAACATGATAGCAAAAAAATTAAATGTTACTTGTGTCAGTTAGAGAATTAATTTAATGGTATCTGCAAGACGTTTTTCAACATTTTTGATTAATGTAGAAGAATGAACAATGTGTGAGCACGAAGCTCTTAATCATATGATGTTTAATATTTACTTTTTATTGTTATCTAGATAGTTATATTTTAATTTTAATGCATTATTCATGTGATGTAAAAAAGATCTGTTGAAATTATTTATTTTTATTAATTGTGAATGGGTATAACAATCAGCGTAATGTGAAAACACGGAATTGTACTATAAAATCAGAATCTACGCTTTTTTGTATCTTTATTGCATAAATGTATTGCATCACGTAAAGTGTGGAGATGTATGTTGAAATTTTCAATTCGGAGCACTATGTACAGTGTTAATGCACATATTTTCGGCCTGGTGAATCTACAAGTTCAGGAAGAAATTTTCGAAACTTTGGAAAAAGGATATTTTTTGCTGTAAAATAAAGATCAATTTAACAAATTAAAAACTAATTTTAATCACGGATGTTGAATAGAATGGCAAATTGAATAGTTGGTAAGGAAATACAACATTTGAACTGACTTGTGATTATACGCATTTTTCGGTGTAGATAAAGAAAATTAGGTGTTTGGAATGAACCAAAGATAACAGATAAGAAATACCCGGTAAAAACAAGTGGAAGTACTAATTTGTCATGTAAGCACAGTAACATAAAAAAAACCTGCTGCTCATTCAAATTGCAGTAAAGATTATTAATGTAGTTATTTGACCAGAATTATTAGTTTAATTTGATTAAAAAGAGATCGAATACAGAATTCTTTTACAGTATTTCATTGTGTAAATGCAAAACTAATAGCATTTTCTTAAGGTGCGGTTATTTCCATCATTAAACAGAAAGGAAACTGAAAGAAAAATAATAAGATTGGTTAGATAAACTGTTGTAACAATTTTCTTAACAAATGTCGTGCAACATTATGTCATTTAGGATGACAATGTATTATTGAGGAATATTGAAAAGACTCGGTGGAAATGTGCACACGGAATTATCCACGGGCGCAATAATATTCAGCAAGCGAGAAAATGCATTGATTAATCCCTTCTGTTCAAGGATCTGATTCACGGTCGCTTCATAACGCTATAATAATAATAACAGTTAATAACAATAATAATATAAAAATAATAAATGATTAATAATTAATAGTAATATGAATTGTAATAATATTAATAATAATGGATAAATGATTGAAATTTCTAAATTCTAAATTTGAAAATGGTGGGTGCAAAAATGACAAATTTTGATAGTATGACCTCAATTAAGATCTGAAATATTGCAGTTTATAATTTTGATTTCAAAATTTTCATGATCTGACGTCTTTAGAATTTTTTCAGTTGAAAAAACAAGTCAAACCGTTAATCTCTGTTTGAGTTCATTCAATCAATTGGTTTACTAAAAAAAAAAAGAATTCTAATTTAAAATTATGTGGATTGGGGAACTATGTTTTTTAAAATAGCAATTTTTTTTTCGAAAGATATAGCTTTGCAGTTATTTAAATATAAAATATTGGTGACCTGCTTGTAGATGACAGGATCGCGTGCGAATACATATAACGGATAATTACAATTTGTTGAAAGTATTGTGAAGCTGTATTGACCGACTTCATTTAGCGGACCAGCGTGAATTATATGAACTAAAATTTTCAAATAATGAAAAAAATTGAACTGCATAATTTGCTACAGAAAACGAAGTGAGTTTTGGGTAAGGTTATTTAAATGATTTTTTAAAAAATTGTAGTAAAAACTTTCTTTTAAAATACAAATACCGTTGACATCATCCTGATAACTAGTTGTACGATAAATTAGTTCTCCAGCTTGTTTAACAATAGCATAACCAGAGCTGATACGTGGCTTAACATAGGGTGTACCATCAGTTGTGTACTCAAATACTTCAAATATCGTGCCAACTCCGCCGTCGTTCACATCTGCTAACTTTTTATAAGCAACCATACTGCACGGCCCTGTTGCTAGTGGTGGACTATACATAACCTGAAAGATCAAAAACCTTCTCAAATTTTGAATCTTAAACTATCCTAACTTTGGAGCAAAAGTCAGTTTATCTTCTCACTCGAGATATTTCTTAAAACGGCTACTATAAGTTGAAGATACTTTCTCTCGCAATTCTCATCCTCATATTCTTTTTCAACTTCAACTTTAACTGACCTGATACCATTGACCCATGAATGCATCAACATCAAATTCTTCAATGGGAACTGGTTTTGGATTACAGAGGGGAGACGATGGTTGGGTTATTAGGTTTTGAATCAGTTCCAAATTTTCGCCGATTACAGCTTGCTGTGCAGGAGTAAGCGTCAGTGATGTCGACCTGGCCTCAGAATTTTCATTACTTCCATTCGTCTATAATTTATTATGCATGCATTCACGAACACTTCAAAGAAAATGGAAAACAATTCCAATCAATAGGATTTAGAAAATAAGCGCTGCCACAACAGTATGTTTTAAAAGTTATCAACTGTAATGAAAAATCTCAAATCGTCTTTTTATACAGTTTGTACAGTTATTTAGGACGAAGTCTGAAATGTGTTTTTCGTAAAACTAATGTAAAAATAATTGTTTATAATATCGAACTCAATCGACTGAAGATATAGCGCTTAATTAAAATTTTTGAGAAATGAATTTTCTAATTAAGCACCATTAAGTTTTAAGTGATCACCTGAATAGATCCACTAGTGAGTGCTTTATAGAGAACATCGGCGATCATGTTTTTGGCTGGAATTGGACTATTTTCACCTTCAATCAAATTACCAACCGTTTTCGTTAAACTGCGGGTGTCCGGTTCAAGCTTGTTTTTCTTACTATTTAAACCGATCAAATTGATTATTGTACCGATTAGACCACCCGATGATGAAGAATCGTCCGTTAGCGCACCATACTTCAATAAGATTTGGAAGTTGAAAACTTTTATCAGTAAAAATAAGTTCATGAACTTTTAACACATTTTAAATCATTTGGTAAGTCTATCTGTTTTTAAAAAATTTCTGAACGATTAGAGCAATAAATTCTTGCACAAACTTCTTCATTTTCGACGTCTTCATCATTCTTTTCTTTATTTGAGAGTGAAACACGGCGAATCTCATTCTCATTAGGACCAAAACCTCCATCAGGAACTTCAGGTTGTGATTCAATCTTTGGTATTGTTGGCATCTAATGTAATCATGATTTAGTGAATCATTTCATTTCAAATTTGATAATTCGCCCTTTTTTCGAATTTAATTTCTTGTTACCTATCAAATTTCGGATACCTCACTTCTTTCTTTTTCTTTCTAACCATTTTGCTCGTAGAGCAGAAAAACAAGAAACTGGAGTAGAAAAAAAAACTACATATTGATACAGGCGCAATTAAAACTTGGTACCTGTTCTGTAGCTATCTGTCGTAAATGAGGACGTATTAGTTCAACCGGCGGTCTCGCTAAATCAGG
The DNA here is from genome assembly GCA_013365365.1 of Cruorifilaria tuberocauda. Taxonomy (NCBI): domain Eukaryota; kingdom Metazoa; phylum Nematoda; class Chromadorea; order Rhabditida; family Onchocercidae; genus Cruorifilaria; species Cruorifilaria tuberocauda. The sequence goes on from JABVXU010000049.1 coordinate 54,759, forward strand.
AAAAACGTTAGGTATGCCACGTATAGATGAATGCACATTATCACCTGATCCTTCAATTTCTTCATCCGTTATCCCTCTCGCTTGCATTCCCTGCGATTGCAGAAGTTAACTTCACTTGAACATAATGAAAAAATTGGAAATCTACCATTACTAAATTCGACAAAAACCAACAAAAGCCAATATAAAACTACCGAAGTAGTTTGAATTTTGCATGAAACAAGTGAAAAATACGTATAAAATAAGTTAAAGTATGAGCGGCACAATGGAATGTTCACATACTGGGAGTTTGCGGAGGTTCGAAAATGATGCAATGGGGCTACCACTGTTAGCAACTGAGAAACCTTGATTGAAACCAGGTGGTAATTGTTGAGAGACTCCTGATGGTGCACTAAGAAATTGCTCTATGGAACGTTCGACTTCATTCAATGCGGCATTATTAGTCTCTGAACTGTCTCGTACAGGGCGACCAATTTCATAACTTTTTGGTGGGAAAAATCCACCTGGTCTTGGGCCAATAACACTTTCCACAAGGCCACGTGCATGATCTTCCAGTTCAAAATACTTCTTATATTCGGGTGGTACAGTTGGTTTTGCCGCATAACGTGGAGCTTGTGGTAGCGCAAACACATCAAGCTGCGCAGCAATCAATGGCATCACATGGATTATCAAAATCAGTAAGGAACGTGTCACATCCATGTTTGTTCCCATAAATTTACCAGGTGATGCTTTCTTTACATCAACTGTAAAAGTGTGTTGCCTTTCCCATTAACCTAAACGGCTTTATTTTACAATCGATATAACATCATTTACAATAATTCGAAATTGAAACAAAAACGATTGCTTAAACTTGCATAAATGGATATCATAAATTAATCACAAACGGTCTGATCAGCTGAGAAATTAAAGAAAACGTTTGATGCTAACACCTTGAACTTTTTTTGAGACAAAGTTAAAATGCTGTTGTTCATATCGAAGTTCACATTGAATCACAAATGGTCCCGACAACATGTTCGAGATTTAAAGATGGCAGTGTAAAATAACACTGAGAATTAAATCTTTGTAAATTTTTTTTCAAAATTTCTTGCTCTAAAAATGGTAAGTGAGCGAGGGAGGAAAGGAAATCGAAGAAGAGATTGACGAAAATGCCGGAAGAAGAAGGGAAAGACCCAGCAAGTGACCCCAATCGAAAAATAAATGAAAAGAAGGAAACGCTGGACGGTAGCTGAAGTCGCCGCATATTTGTGATCACTTCAAACTAGCGCATCAGGCCATTGCCCTTTAGTGACACGTTTATCAAACACGGATAATACATTACCATCATAAGTTCACTGATAATCTTCATCACAGAGAAAACACAGAAGACAGAGAAACAGACGGACGGACGGACGGACGATGGACACACCTAAATAAAAAGACTGACAGTATGTGGGACAGTCTAAATAGAAATGTACTACTAAACATCTCGAAAATGTGCCAAAGGCCGAAATATGTCAGAGGTGAAAGGCGCAAGAATTCTCGCTTGGTGGTTTGACTCTGATAATGATATGCATGTGTGTGTATATATGTTTGTATGTGGATATGTGTGTGGGTGGGTGTGTCACTATTGATAGGGTCAGTGCCCTTGCACTAGTTTCTTCAATGCCAGCTGTGGATTCTGAAGCATTTCTCTTATTGGACTGTGGGCATCTGCTCCAAACGAAGAACCAAATAATCCGGATTTGTTTGCTGCTTCCAATCCGGCGTTTCTTGCTACCTCTTGATTTTTCAAGACCCTGTAAAAAACAATTTTGCCTTTCAATAAAAAAATTGTCTACTTATTTGTTGAGAATTTCCCAACTAACAGTAAAAGCAATGCTGCTCATTTTTAGAAATTTTCCGCTATTTCATAAGTTGAAAATTATTTTATGAAACGTATTTCTTATCTGCTTCGAAAAATATTTAACTCAAATTTATGCTAATAACTAAAATCTGTGTTGCTCTATTTTTATGAATACGTTAAAGGATTAGGTGGAATAGTGGGGACACAAGAGAAGTGAGAATGGCTTAACTTCAGTGCTATTCATTTTTTTTATTCCATGAATCAGTGCGATAGGAACAATCGTCCAGTAAGTTATAAATTAAGAAATACTGCAAACGTGAAGAATAAGAAAAATGGAAAGTTTACTAGATTTGCTTATAGTGAGCCAGTAAATTATTTCATAAGATGGAGCTTTACATGTGAGAAAGATTCCATCGATAAAAATTTGCAAAAGTAGTAAAACTTCTGGTTAAATTTGAGTGAATTTGAATTTCCAGAACATAATTAGAAAATTCTTAAGAAATATTCAATAAAAATGAGTCATTTTAATCTTCACTGATGTACACTGAAGCATACCGTCGAGCAAATACTTCTTTTTCGGATGGCCATTCACAATCGGCACCCTGGTAAATAGGTCTCGGAGAATTCCAAAATACTTTTCCTCCGAATCCAGCATGCTCAAGAAATTTCACAACTTCTTCGTTATATTTCTGAAAATAAAACTTCGAATTACATGACAGCTTCATGTACGTTTCAGGGTTTAATTTAATAAAAAAATTAATGAATGATAGAATACTTGGTAAAATATCATGGGATGGCGAGCATAAACGCTTAATGATAGCCTGTTTGCATCGGTAACAATCATATATTGATATTGTTTTTCTTTTTCCCTTCCATCGGTTGCATTCGTATAATTTGGGCCGACACTGATTATATTAACTAAATTTCCAGAAAATTTTACTACCATTTAAGTAATGAAATATCCATGTGTGATTATAATATTTAAATATTTTTTGTGATTACAATGCTTAAATACAATATTAAATATAAACAATTTTAAAATCTTCTTGATTTAAATTCCAAATGCAGGTGTTACTTACATTGCCGCGGATAAAAATATTCTTCAGTATACATCCAATACTGTCCGGCACCAACTTTATTCAGATCTCTTTTATAAGTCTCAAATGGACCATTTTTTGTTATCACGCGATAAGCTTCTTCGATTGAAAACCCATCCTCACCCATTACCGAATTTGGCTTGACTGCAAATTTAGATATGACTCAACTCGTGTCGCTCACCTAAATGACGGTAATATAGATTGAAGTAAAACCCTCTTTTGTGCCGTTAGGCAGTAACTGGGAAGCTTACTCAAGATTTGAGCAGAGAAGTTTTCATTAAAAAAGTTTCACACATAATGCATCAGTGAGGTCAAAATACTGGACAATAGAATACTGTATAAATGTTTGTTATCATATCACCATCCAATGAACAAATAGAAAGGACCTACAATATGCGATTGGACAAAACATATCCGCCTTGTATACATCAAAACTTATTGCAGCTTTATACACCTATAACATATATATTCCTGAAAACTAATCAGCAAACAAAAAACAATTTTTACATTATACATAAAATTTTAAAACCATTCTGAATTTAAAGCTTATCTAATTTGAGGCCGGCTGGATAAGAAATTTGCCGAGTTTTATAGCGTATTATAAGTAAAAACTGATAATGAATCATTGAGATAAAAATAATACAGTTCACTAAAATTCTTGCTCTTCTGCACCATTTTATGATGGCTCTAAGCCTTGTCATTTAGGTTAAAACTAATTAGTCTAGAAAAATGTTCCGATTTTGAAGAAGTTATAATTACGTATGCAAACGCGAGAATTGTGAAAATATTTTAGAAGTTTGTCGAGTACCGCATCAAAGAAATGCATAAAGATATTGCCATATTAATACAAAAATAACGATGATAACCTGATACCATCGACCCATGATTTGTGAAGATGGTACATCAATTGTTTCAACATTATTTTGCATCATATTGCTTATACCACTAATAATGCCAGCTAGGGCGTTGATATCCATCTAAAAACTGTCGATTGGCTGAATGAGGAAGTTAATGGCACTTCGGAGCACTCGAAACTAACTACCTTTGCCGACGCGTTAAAAACTCTAATCAGGTTTATTTCTACAGCAGCTATAGTGATACTAAAAGATTGTTGCAACAACGTCAGATAATAGATTAAGAATGTGAGTTTAATAATAAAATGGTGCCACTTGGAAATATGTGATAATGATTTATTATTATTATCTTATTATTATTAATGAATATGAAGAAGTTAGGTCAGTTTTTTACTAGCAGTGATCATTTTATTAATTAGTGTCAAAAGATAGTCACCTATTCTGAGCTTTAAAATTTTTTAACAATTTTGATAATTATGATTTGTGGATTGTGATTATATAAAATGAAAAGATGCTCAAATAATCATTTAAAAAAATGTGCATACCTCCAGAAATTATTTGAAAATTTTGTAGTTCAATCTTAAAAAGTAGTAAATCGGCTTACCGGATTTTCACCAATGCTTTTCACATAACTTGTAGTAAGAATAAGTAACAAGAATAGTGATATCATCGTACCGAAGGAAGTCAATCGCGGATTGCTGTATAGTGAATTGAGAAATAATATGTTGTGTGGGGCTGTTCAATAGGGTAAGGTTGTTGACCTGCGAATTGAACTTCATTCAATCTATTCACTGATCTGATCAGACCTTGAAATTTTGTGTTAAATTTAGGTTAATATTCCCTGCGCCATTTCTTATTACAGAAACCACTGATTTTTTTTAAAATGAGATATCATCCATAGACAAAATGCTTTGATATGTTCAATTATTTCAATACAATCATCATATTCCAACTTTTGCCCTTTTAAATGCATGCACTCAAATTGCAACTTATCATTTCCCGAAAATTTTATTTTTGCATACATGAAAGATATTAATTTATGCCTATTCCACTAATATTGCGTTCATTTTGTATTGTTAATAAACATTTTAGAAAGCATAAATCGCTATTTTTCCAGTATGGGAAGTTTTTTGCATGTGAAATGTATAACAATTTGTTTCAATTGCATCACATATAACTGAATCACATTCAGTAGGTATCATCTTTTCGAATTAACGATTATCAAACTAGGGAAAAATTTCGACGAAGGGTTCGACGAGAAAAACTTGGGAAAAGTTCGCCACCGAAAGTAGTCTTCAAATATGAATTTCATACATTTTATGGAATTATATTTGTTCGACATAAAGATAAAATTTTTATCACCTTCCCAATTATTTAAACAGTTTTAAATAATGTTTATGCTATTAATATAGTTTAATAGTGCTAAAGCGGTGAAATCAAACCACAAGCGTCATTATTTTGTTTGTTGTTATAGGGAACAATGTTTCTGAAAGGAAAACTGGATTGGTTTTCACTTTAATCATTTGAAGTGTGTTTCCATCATATTTTAATAAATTTAATGATTCAATAATTCATATGTATTTTCTAGAACAGTAATAATGTATTCCAGACAGCAAAAAGTTTGTAGTGAATTTTGGGGATAAGATAGTATGGCTTTTTTCTTTGTAACAGCATTAATAGTACAGCATCCAAGACATATGTTTAAGTGTGAATATTCTAAAAGATATTTTTATTGACCCACAGTACAAGATGGTCATTTACCACCAACTGCCATAAAATAGGTTTCTAAATACTTTAATAATCACCGAAAATTATATCACAGAATTTTTAGCAGAAAAAGATTGTTTGCAATTCAATAAAAAACAAGTTCAAAACATATTACATCTGTCTGATTTATCCCTACAAATGACATTAATTACAGTTTAATAATCAGTTATCCTGCATAAAAATATCGAATTTTCAACAAACGTTCAACCAATTAATTAGAATCTATCAGATAATTATAGTTTTTAATGTACATAAAACATAAAGCAAAGGCAGATATAATTAGTTACTTTGACTGATAAATAAAAGCTGGATATTTCTTTCATCTTGGTCAATTTACTAAGTGAATGAGATTTCTGCAGACATGATATATCTGAACCTTTCGACAGCCCAAAATTGCATTAAATCCTTGCCTATTGGACAGTTGTTCAATTTTTTTTTCAGTTTGGTTCTCACCATGACTAAGAATGATAATATTACTGCCTCATGTTTTCGTCGACCAAAACAAATTTTGGTTAAAATTTTAAATCAGATCTTAATGTAAAATACCTGCGTGATGCTATTAGGGATGTATTAGTGGATGAATTATAACAAACTGATACGTAAGATTCATTGAAATTCGATTGTTTTAGAACTTTCTTCAAAATCTAATTTGACTTCGCCAATAAAACAGAAACTCCGAACTTCGAAAATAGAAGGTAAAAAACGAGAAGTGCTATTATTTTTATATTTCTCAAATATAATTTAGCCGTCCTTCGACCTATCGAAGGATAGCTCAAAAAATGTATCTGTGGTGCAAACAATCAAATAAAGCCAATAAAAACTCGTTATCGATAAGTAACTAAATTTAGGTCAAACGTTTACTAGGTCCAAATACTTCGAAAGTACTGTCAGCATACTGACAGGAGCTATAAGTAGCTGGTTGTAGCATATTAAAAGCCCTAATGAAGCCATTAATAAAACCTTGATCTTCTAACCATCGTAGTACTTCTTGTTCATATTTCGATTTAAATTTATCCGGATCCCGGACTAACACAGTTACTGGATATTTTACCCAATTTGACACCACTGCCCATTCATATTGTGGATTACCAAATGGATCTGTTCCTTCTGGACCCAATTTGTAAATCCAAACTGCAAATATTCGTTACAAGATTTCTGCTATTTTTATAAAATAATGGAAAAATTCTCGTCGAAAAATGATTAAAAACCTAAAAAACTTAGGCAACTACAATTATCAAAGTTAAAATTTAGGCTTAACTACATGATGAATCTCAGTCTGGCCTTAAATCTCATTTTGATTGAATAAAAAGTCAAATAGGTTAAGAAAGTAGCAGAATAGCAATAAAAAAAATGAAATGTTGTTCGAATATTAAGATGTAGCTCATGTAGTAACAATATTATCATCGTGATAAAAGTAAAAAAGCGAACATGGTTGCGCATCAGGAGTTTCCGAGCTATGCAACTGCAACATGGCATCCTTATTACCTCCACGAAAGGCGTAACCGATTGAATAACGTACGGGACCGAATTCGCTTCCCTCACGATAAATTTTCAACGCTGTGAAAGTAGCTGTCTTATCGTTCTTCGTTAAGCCGCCATCTATATCAAAATGATTGAATTTTAAGGAAATATAGTTAAATATAGTTCTATAACATTATTTTTTGGGTTATGCATGCTGATGAAGGTAGTCGAAAATAAACTGAGTTAGTAAATTCCTGCTTTTTGCAAGTTAGCTTAATTAAACTTCGGAAAAAAAATCTCAACATTACTGGTTGAAATTTTTTCCACTTCATTTTTCACTTTTTCATTTTTTCAGATCATTTCAAATCTGTTGATTTCCAATGCGCTCACTATTTTATCATTTTTGATCAAACTAATATCTAAAACAGTTAAGATTTGAAAAATGAAAGAATGACAATAAACGAACAATGATGTACAACACAACGCTGTTCAGTAGCACGAGGACTGTTGATACCTTCAAACCACCTTCCCATAAATTTGTGCAAGTCGAAATCTTCCGGTGTTGGCGGTAACAGTGCATCAGTCACGTTATCGGCAAGAGTCTGCAACTGCTCCGGTGGTATCACATCAGCCAGTGTCGTTCCATTCGAAATACGACGTGTTATTGAACCTATATTTGAATATTATGGATGCGGCATAAGCGAAAGATATTTTCCACATTTACATAGGATTTCCCGGCAAATGTTACAGGGAAACTGAAACAGACCAATAAGCTGAACGACATCTATTTGACCCTGTTCATTGCGAGGTATGCCACCTGGTAACAATGGGAAACCAGGTATTCGTGGCAGTCCCGCATGAGCTGGTCCACGTCCGCCACCAGCTCCAAGCGCTGCTGCTACTCCAGAAAGTACTCTTTGCGCAGCATTTTGTTGTCGACGAATTCCGGAGCGGGAAGCGCTTTGTGCTGCAGCTTCAGTTTCAGCATCCATTGAATATGCAACAGACGTATCACCGGAACCACTTGTTCCCAAAACACTAGGAATGCCTTGCGACAATGCATCAGCTACACCGGCTGAAATCAAACTTTTTGCTTGTAACTTCTTGAAATTCTTATGATTTTGTCAAAATTGATTGTATCCAAAAGCTTGAAAGCAAAGCTCTAAAGTTAACAAAGTACTTCTGTTAAATGAAAGGGTGATATCCATTATCAGGACAAAAGGCTTTTGTATGCAAAATCTTCAAATTAATAATTCATACGGATAACTTACTGTCTTGAACTAGCTTCCTTATTGAACTTGATAATAAACCAATAAGGCCATTCTCCCCAGGAGTAGCATCAGGCAAAGGCACACTACCTGTGCCTCGATAATGTGTGGGACCTGTTGCTTCGTTGTACAACTGATTTAACTGATTTCCAAATGCTGGATTTGCTTGTGACAATATATCTGTAATTAAGTTAATCTGTATGCAAATTACAAATGGTTCCACAAATTCCAAAGAATGTACACCAACCATTCTGCGAGGTTGAAGATGGCAGATTTCCGGAAATATGCTCCAGCGGTAGGCCTTGAACAGGTATTCCTGCAGCTCTCAATTCCTAGAACTTCTAAGTGAAACATTTTTTTATGTAATCACTTTCTATGCCACAATTTATGTATGTTTTTCGATAAAAAACCTGAATAGCGCCTGCGAAACCATCTGGATGATTGCCAGTAAGACCAGGTATACCAAAACTATCGAGACCGAAAAATTTGATGAGCTGGTTTTGTACATCTGGTGGTATGTTTATTGGAGGTGGCGGTGGTGGCGTTGTTACAGGGCGCGGTACAAACTGCTGCTCTGTCGTTGGTGACTAAATGCGTCATTTAATGATTTGCAGCTTTAATGCTTTATTGTGATTTTATAAATTTACATTAAATTATTCAAGACGACGAACTATGAAATTTAAATCAACCAAAGAAATTTGAGGGGATTAAAGCGTCCTCATTAAAAGTGATGTTCAGATCCCATTATCCTTATCTATCTTAGATTGTTTGATGGAACAATTTATGGAGTTGGTTTCATTTATCCAGTAGTATTTTTCATTAGAAGTAACAACAGTGACCTTGTTACAAAAGCAATGAAGCATTACAGATTGATTCAACTTTTTATGTCTTTTTATTACCCAATATTGTTAATTCTGAAGAATACTTTTGATTCCCAAGTTCATTCCATATTATAATTAGTTGCTATGAAACTTCATATCGTAGAGGAAATGCGTGAGGAGCTCAAGTACAAAGACACAGTTTCGGATACCAGCAAATTTAAATTTCAAAAGCCATTTAGGAATTTTGTCACAACGAATTATAAAATGCTCTTTAAAGTATCTTGTAGACTGAACATGAACTTGCCGGGGGTATAACGGGAAGTTGGGCAGCGGGAGTCAATGAAGGACGATTTCCTAAATGCGGCCTTTGAGAACGGTTAGCTGATGGAGTTGGTGCTAATGACGACTGTATAGTACGCGGTGGTACCATTTCCTTCATAAAATTTGGTTTAAGATTCTGTGGGGGCAGTCTGATTGTTATCGGTCGATCACTAATATCTGCATATGTTGTACCAGCAGCAATCAACAATAAACTAACTATCCTAACTATCCTCGTAAACATTGCTCCTTTTATCTGAAAACAAGCAAACATCAGAAACATTCACTTAAAGCCTTCATGCTCATATGAAGGGATAAAATTTCAAACCTGCAATTGTGGAAAATCGGTGTGATCAGAAATCATAACAAAACAGATATTCGAATCTCCAAGTGACAGTTATTTTCTGCAACAGGTGATTATTCAGCATGATCAAACATTGTGTGTAATACGATGGAAACAACGACGATGCCCCAATAACTGACTCATAAATCTTGGATTCATCAAAAGACTTTTCTTGTTCCCTTTGAACACAATGAACTTTTCTTCGAATGCTTTTAAATTTCAAGTTTCACAAAGAGATCAAAAGGAAGTGAAATAGTATTAATTTAATATGAAAAGTAAATTACCCAATAAATCAGAATTGTTTGAGCACAAATCTTTTAAAATAAATAATCGGAACACACGACAGCAATAACAGTAGTAAATCCAGATCAACAAGTGCTCTATATTCTCTAATTTGAAGTTTGAATCTGAAAACTGGGTTAGAACAGAATGACGAAGGAATGAGCTGAATCGGTACTACGACATACGACGTATCGACGACGTATAGTCGATGGATGTCTGTATATATATGCTTTTGCGTACTAGTGTGGTGTGTGTGTGTGTGTGTGTGTGTGTGTGTGTGTGTGTGTGTGTGTGTGTATGCAAGTGAGTGGTCATAGTGATGTTCATTTACTTATAGTGAAGAAAAGTGGTCCTTTAGAAAAGCAGGGATCTTTCTCCAGCATTATTCACAACCATCGACAAAAGCTTTTGATAGAGCTTTCTTCATAGTAACCGGAGTTTAAATTCATTAATACACGAAATAATCAAAGTTTCTATTAGGTGGTTATACAAAAAGCTACTAGTTGAAATAGGGTTCTATCCTTTATTTAATCTTGCCACAAATCAGCAAACTATATGCAATAGAAACTGAATTTGAAATTATCCTAGTTTGTATATACTGTTTTATGGCAGTTGGTATTAAATAGCCATCTCGTACTGTGGGTCAATAAAATATCAGTGTAGCTCTATAAGCGAAAAAATTTCTCATTTGTACATTGAAATTAACACTATAGTGATGCTTGAAATAGATTGGATTTTTAAATGTCTGTCTTAGAGATGTGCAGTATAACAAGAGTTATCGGATATAGAAAGTATCCGATAGCTCTTATTATATCGTATGCTTAGATGCTTACATGAAATTATTATCAAAATCAGCCATTTATCAACTTTCGTGTCACACAGTATATCAAAGCGCATAAAATTAACAAAATTATTGGAGATAAAAATTGAAAACGAGAAATAACAATCAGAACTATGCGCTTCAGCGCAATTGAGAAGATAGTAGACAAGGAGCAGCTGTTGGTAATTGCATATGAATTTCCAAATGATAGGGACTTAAATAGGTCAAGGACGACGGGAAGAATACTAATTAGGGCGTAACATCATCATTCCACCGTGCTTCAATAGTGGTCTATGTTGAAACGATTCAAGTGGAAACTACAACTACAATTTTTATTTGGCTTCGTAAATGTATTTGAGTGAAGATAATAAACATTAATGATGGGCGCTGATGTTCAACGAAATTCCATAGGATGGAACCATGGCATGGCGTTCTAGAATATCATACATTCGTTGACAAATCCAACTTAAAATCTCATTTCCCTTTACCTCAATATATTTTGCAGGTGAATGTAAGAAACCCTAGCCTCCTCCGCTGAACTTCAATTATCGGACCGCTCCACTGAAACTGACAAACCAGTTTGCGTACTATTCAAACTCCAGCTACCAACGTTATTGAACACGTCAACCAACCACAGTACGACCAAAACCATAACTCCATCAAAATTTAGTAAAGTGAGGATTTTTTTAGAATTCACAAATGAACAATAATTTATTCGCCTTCATTCGTCATAACAATTTTGTAAGACAAAAAAATTTATTAACAAATTCAGGGTGTGCGCGTGGAGGCTAACGCTATGCCTATGATGAATGCCTCGAGTTTGCTGATGCACACAAACATAACACGACAAACAGAAACGAAAGAACAAGAAAATAAGTTTGAAAACAAAGCAAGAAACTCATATAATAAGAAACAGTAAATTCACTACTGAAAAGGATTCCTCCAGGGAGTAAGTAAAAATACCATCCACAATTTGTGTCCAACACGGAAAATAAATCCAACTCATCAGATAAAAATAAGCTCTCACCTGTACGGACATCGTATTATCATACTCATTTCACGTGAATTCACAAAAACAGGGAAAAGGAGACACTTCGCTTAAATATTGCATGTTATGCTATACACGCAGTAAAATGAACATTAACAAAACTTAGTGGTTCAAAAAATTTTCTTAAATAATAAACCGCATTACTTTAAAGAAGTGGAAACAGGAAAAAAAAATAACAGATGACAGCGCAAAAATCAAGAAAGCCTAAACCAATCGGATGAATTTGGCATTACTAATAAGAGAAATCCCCAGTGATTGGATGTAGTCTGGCAAAACGAGTGACGATTATGATACATCATTGGTTTAAACACAAAGCCGTGTTCACTAATACCATCTCACATGAAATCACAATTATTTCACTCCGGCAATGTAACACTGCTGCGGAAAAGAAAAAGAGCTTATATGCAAAGAAGCTATTAGACAGCAATTGGCATCAAAGATGCAAAAAAAGACTTTACTTATGAAGTGAAAAGCATCAGCAACAACAGGGTAAACTGAAGGATATTTCTCCTCATAATGAACAAATACAATCGACGCAACCAAAAGCACTGCTAATATTACTGATTTCCAGGAAATTCAAGAATTTACAGGTTTTTTCCTTCAGAAATATTCCCTCTTACTTCATGCCGTAAGGCAGCGTTAGTACAATAATATTAAGAATTAGCCGTGAAAACATCAATTATGGATAACGATTGCTTTTTCTGTTGTATGTGATCCACGTGTGCCACGACTTTTGTTCATATGATCCAATCCAAGCCAAGGTGCAGAAGCGTAACCTGCAAAAAGTACTGCTCCATTTCAAATTAAGTACCAATAATTAATAATTTGGCGATATCACATTTATATGACATTTAAAGTGAAGCGTTACTGAGTATGCACACGGGCACTAAATCGAACATCTATCTGAAAAGTAATTGCGCTGTTCAAAAAGAAAGTAATTTAAATTAAAAAAACCTGTAATATGCGTATGAGAAAGTTCATTGAGATTAACCACATTGTCTTTGTCCAAATATTTACTCACTCGATTATTGACAATTATTGCAAACTTATACTGCAACAAAACAAATTTCATTTCCAAATAATTGACTGTTTAAGCGCGATCTGAGAACTAACCCATACACTTCAATTTTCTGAAAACATTTCCTCCAAACCTTTTCAAAGTCCTTAGCAGTGACATCCAGCTTCTTTCTAATTCGCTCACTTACACTCTCCAGTGTTTCGCCATTTGTAACTTTAATGAAAAACGGAATGCCGAACATACGCGTCGGATCCTGGAAAAATTGTTTTCAAAAAGATTCATACAAAAACATCCAACTATAAAAAACATGCTGTGAAAAAAATACATACGCATAACCCTCATCTGCATGGAAATCTTGAACTTACTTTGTCGAAATGGCCAACAGGCAAAAGATGTTCACCAGCCCTAATAGTCACCTCATCTTCCGGTATCTCTTCAACCCGTACCTGGAAAATCCCAAAATTCCTTCCCTAAAAAAAGAACAAAGAATCGCACGTTAGCTCACTCAGATAGTTGGACATTTTAGAAGAAAACACTGGATTAGCCTAGTTGGCTTTCACTAAATTAATGACACTTTAGACAAAAGTCATCAATACCTGGAAAAATGGTGATCACAGTATTAAATATTTTTATTGGGAAAAATATAATGCAATATCCAAATAGCGCTCAAGTCTTAAACTTGTATATCACACATTACAGTATATAATAAAGGCACAACCAGAGAAGTCGAAATATTTGCAAATTCATACTGAATGAGATGGCAAACTGACTGCATAAGATGTATTGCCAATCTTCGTATAAATTTCACTGGCAAGTGTGTCATTAGTGAAAACGTGGTAAGCCCGTAAACAGTGTGATGCCTGACCTACGTAAACAAGCCTGCAATATTAATGATTTAAGATAACACTAACAGAAACAAGATCCAATCACTGTTTTTTAGAAGTACATAAAATAACCAATAAGTATTCGAATAACCTCAACAATTTAGTTCCATTAGGTGAAAAACGGAATTCCCTCTGAGCTTCATCCAAAATTGATTGAACTGTTCCTGTTTTCTCGGGAAACACGGTAGTTTCCTGGAAACTCGAAAAATATATTGTTCTCAAGCTAATCGCTATTTTGCTTTTGCATAAGAATACATGACAAAGTTTTTCAAAAAAAGCAGCCGTACCGTAATTTGCATTTTTTCATCCATCATCTGCACTCGCATCTTGTAACGTCGTTCGAGATCGCTCACAGAAATGGGCATCTTTGTATAATAAACACGATAGCGTTTCTGACGCCGAGGATCATGCCTATGTGGACCTGATAGTCCAAGAAGATCTTTCACCGAATAAACCCGTAACTCATGCTCATTCAAATGATTGTTGGTTGGTTTTTCGTTATATTGACTTACCTGAAATTAATTCGTTAAAATATTCATATCATGAACAGCGCAACAACCGCTTATTCTCAACAGAATAGATATCTAAGCATAATCAACCATCTTATGAGTAAAAAAGTGAAACAAAACCATCCCAAAAAATATGTTACACATGCTTTTGATTCATAAGGAAATTTTGCTGCACTCGTTACAAATAGGTCACAAAAAACAGGTGCTGATGAATGAAGATAAATACATTTACAAAATCCAAAACATTGTTGACCTTGTAAAGACAATAAAAATAATTTATTTTTATTAATAATACATTGAATTTTCAAGTTGAATCCTACTTGAAATTTGCTCAGTAATAAAGATTACCTTCCACAGGAGGATAAGATCAGCTGAACATCCGATACCAGTCGCAATCCATTGCATCAACTGTCCCATAGTCCATGTCTGTAAGATATACTCGTATAATGTTAAAAAGGATAATAAATCTCAAAATTTTAGAATATTTACAAAGAAAACCACAATTTCAAAGCGATAACCTGGCTTATTTCTCCCAAAATTGGATCAAATTGTTCACTGAGAGGTGTTCCAAAACCTTCCGGATTTTGCAGTGCCTCAACCTGCATGGTATTATATTTTGTAGTATAATACAAATGAGCGTTATTTTCTGTAGTTGACTTATCAGTTCTTTCGAATACTAACAGTGCACCATCGACCAAGTCTACTAATGCGTGATCTTGTGATATCATATCATCAATACATAAGGGACGCATTCGCTCTGGAGCAATTTCCTAAAACTTGTGGACGACGGTAATTTATTATTGAAAAATAATTTTAACCATTTCTTCAGATTAAGGGTAAAGATTAAAATTGCCACTGCTTCAACAAGCCTGAATTTCTACAGTGCTCATCAACTTATACGCAAAAAATTGTATGTCCATCAGATCTAATAAAGGAACAAGTGCGACATAAAGATGCACATCTCTTATATGTTCAAAAATCGATTTTCCGATAACTATCATTCCACCTTGTACACAGAAACAAGCGACAAAATACTTTCAGTGAATGCAAGTCATAGAACTTGAGATTTTTGTCCGTGGTAATGTAACTTTCATATCAGAATAATTCCAACATAATTTACTGTTTTTATCTGCAATTTTATTGAATATTTACACCATATAAGTAAAATTTAAAATTTATAAAGTCTTATACCTCGTAAAATTTCAACTCTGTTCCTGGAGGCAGACGTGCCTTTTGCAAAATCTGTGGCAAATAATTTCGAATCATCGACTTATAATTGATCATTATATGGCCACAAAAAAAAGTCATCTTCTCATCAGCGTCATAATACTTCAAGAAAAACATCATATCATCTGCAAAAGATACATAACTTGCTTCCAAATGTAGTTAGTGGAAAAGTGTAGAAGTGTCCAGATTAAAGTATTCTATAAGTTTATTAAAAAAAACTAACTTGATTCATTGTATGGTGGCAAACCATTCAAAGAAGTTCCTGAATCTTGTGCGGTCTCGAGGAAAATGATGTTGCGATCACCTTCAAGCACCAAATCAATACGACTTGAATGCAGTCGTTCGCTGTCACGTTTCAGTAACGCTGATGGACGAAGACGATTCAAAGAAAGTGCATTATTCCTCTCATCCCGGATTGTATTTTCATGCACTTGCCACAATCGGAAGTTATTTTCGCCAAGATGCTAAAAAACAAGCTTAAGAATTTCAATACTAAGTACACATATACGTTAGAGTCCCGATATCAATAACATTTGAATACAACGAAGAATATTAATTTAACTTACAAATTCTTCTGCAAACAATGCATACAGTTGATCAATAGTCATCTTCTTCTCAACCTTCAGTCGACGGGTTTCATCCAGCACCTTCGGATCGAATAAATCAAATCCCGTATAATTATACATATGCTCTTCTAATACCACCTAAATAAGCATTAGTTAGAAAAACAAAGTTCAAGAAATAAAGGTACATTTACAATGGATCGAATTTACAATAAGCTCCGTGAAAAGATGGGCTTCCAGTTTTTCTTTCTTCTTTTTTGCATCAGCTGATTTTTCCTCTTCAAATCGCAATCGCAAATGTCGTGGAATATCTTCTTCAGTCACCGGGCACAAAACGTCATCTATAAATGAAAGACATTAAGACTCTAAGCCTAAGTTAGGAGAAGTGAGAAACCCCGTGAAAAAAAAATACTTAAAAGCAAAAATAAACGTAAATAATATTTAAAAGAGGAAAATCAATTGAAAACGAAAACTTACTGATAGAATTTTTCTTAATATACACAAGCATATAGGCATTGGTAAATGATTTGCCTGGGAGATCGGGATCATCGCCACCATAATTTGCTTCTATAGCATCACGAACGGAAGCACGAGAAACTACATCATCATCAAATTTGCACCACTGAAAATGTGAATACATGTTCTGCCGAAACTTAATTGAAAGTAAAGTATGCTAAATTAAACGAGACCAATAGGGCAAAATTAAACAACACAAAACAAAATCAACCAATATGAGAAACGTTGAAGGTGGTGCATAAGCAAAACCAATGCCAATAAGCAAACAAGGAAAGGTACCTTGGGAGGTCCACCCAAATTTGTGTTGATAAAAACTACATAATGACCACCATGGAAATCACCAGAATGCACTAAGACAGCATGAAGTAAAAAGTCCTGAGGTTCTTTTTTATCGCCATCTTCTATGAATGCATTCAAATTCAAAAGCGCAGGGAATTCGAACCTGTAGAAAAAAACCGGTACCAAAGCTTAAATCTTGCTCGAACTAGCAATAAAACTGAATTAACATGGATTACCGGTCATTGATTTTTACGTTTGCATCTTGCAATGCATCATATTGGAAGCGCATGAGCTGCAAATGTAAAATCGGAGGAAATGAAATAAATTTGACGCCTTTAACGGCTGGTTGCAAACCGAATTCGCCAGCATCGTATTTATTGTCACCATCAAGTATTTCCGCAGCTGTATAATCAGAAAACGATTCCAGAACTGAAATTAAAATCAGTTACAGTAAGAACTCAATTTTCTCAATTCCTTTAGTCAATTTAATATCCATCTGACATGAAAGTTACAGTCCTATGAAGATCATAAAGAAACATACCATTTGCTTTGCCTTTGATATTAAGCTGAAGATCATAAAATGATTCAACCCGATTTGACTCAAAACATACATTTTTACAGCGAACATATGACTTCATTTTCCCTTCAAATAAAGAAGGGATGGTATTTTTTACCTAAAACACAAACTTTTATTAACGAATTCACAAATGACTCTAGAAAATCTTGCATAAACTAAACAGTTTTTCAAAATGCTCTTATGACCACATAACAAATAAGGACCAAACACTACTGTAACTATTTCATTGTTGAATATCGGAATAGGAGAAAACTAAAAATAAAAAACTACTCGCTGAGAGAATACTGGATACTACGCACAAAAGGATTAAAAAAATACCTTCGTTCCAGACATTTTATTTTCTAAATTATCTAGTAGTACACGGCATAACTCCTGTACATCATGCTGATGAAATGATTCAACACTATCCCATCCAAATGATTTCGTCAGTTTTTTTGTGCCAACAGGCTTATCCGAATTCTGCAGTTCATAAAAAACACGCTGCATAGCCAAAGCTACTGAGGTTTCTGGATCATCATTTTCAGTTGGCATTTGATACACGGCCTGAAAATAGAAAAACTGAGCTTTATAACGCTTTTTTATACTGCCTTTCAGCAATAGGAGTTTAAATTTTAAAATCTGCAACTAACTTTCCTCAGTTGGTTGGTGAAGAAAAAAGTCTGCAATATAGAATTCATATAACACGTTGCACCCTGATTTTTTAGACCAATGAAGCCAGCGTGTTTCTTACTATCCCACCTAAAAAGGAATTATTAATACAAGTTTAAAAAGATGATAAATTTTGATGGCCATACAGAGTAAAAAAGCTGAAAATATGCCCATCACGTACAAAATTCTGCATAATACTAGCAAAAAGATATAAATAAATGGCCAAAACAAACTGCACGCCGTGAGGAGCATCAGCCATAACTAACACTTCCAGTTTGATAGTATCATCTTTAATGTAACCACTTTCAGGGTTCAGAAGTGTCTGGAAATGTAGAAAACTATTTCTCACTGCTTGAAATGATCACATCCCTCATAATTCTATGGACAAATTATCCATAACAAAATTAAAGTATAAACGTTGTAATTAAGATCTTGCTAAATGTTGTTGAAACAGCAAACCTACAAAACATACAATTAGCGAAGAATAAGAAACAATTTACTTCACACGGAAGGAACTGCGAATAACCCCAATCGTTCTCTTTTTGATAGAAAGTATGATTGATTCTTCGCACATGGTTCTCAATCCCGGGTTTCTGTGACAAAACTGTGAGAACAGCACTTGCCGTACATGACCAAGAAATCGCTTCTGCTTCCCCATTACATTGCAGAAAGAAACCAAACGCACGCCCTGCTGATCTGCGTTCACTTTGAAACTGCAACTATTTCACATTTATCACCCAATATAACAGAAAATTTTCTGCCCATTTTTCTATTCTTTCTGATAGTTTGTAGAAGAATGGTATATTCAAACTTAAGAGAAAAGTAAGGAAATCGAACTCTATTCTGTTCTCGCGGCATTGCTAGAATTCTCCAGGGCAGACCTCGAACAAATATCGGTTCACTCAATTTCTGATGTGTTTCAGACGAACCACGAGCAAAGTCACTGAAGTGATCAATATCCATCCGCAAAATTCCTTCTGGTTTATATGGATCTATAATGAACAATGAAAGGGTCCAGAAAGGAAATATGAATCAGTTAGTTCCAAACACGGCGCTTTACTGAGTGCTTGCCGACATCAATATACTTTCAGCAAAGTTCCGCTGGAGTTATCTGCAAAACACCAACAAAAGACAGATTACCGTTGCATTGCTACCTTATCCATAGATTGGAATGAAAAGCGCGTGAAAGCAAGAAATGTCCGAGTTAACAACAAAGCGAATGAAAAAAAGAATAAAAGGAAATCAATCAAATACTAAAAAGATAGCTAGTTGTGAAATCGCATGCGACTATTTCTTCATCACAACGCTTAATTTTGTATTGGTTCATGAAGTACTTAAAAAAAAATGAAATGAGAGAACAACAGTTCATTTTACCACATTGAAATGAAAGCAAAACTAGAATTCCAAAAGACCGAAAGAAATTCATACCGTCTTCTTCACAATCTCTGCATAATGGAGAACCACGTCCTGTAAATAACAAGACAAGCTATCTATGAATAATATACAAATTTACAAGATATCGAGTCAGCAGAAAATCATTGGAAGAGAATAACATTCGTTCATTTGAATGAAATGGATTATTCTCCTTTATGCTTGCACGATAACCTTGCTTTCTCAGGCTGCCTAGTTTCGCCATAATCTTCAGTCTATGTCAACACGAACCTCTCACCCAGCTTTTACCATACGCACAGTAATAAAAATCATAACCAACACTCACCTTCATTAACATCGGTTGTATCCATCGCATCTTCCTGATTATTGCGCTGCGTTGCTGCTTTGATAAAAGTTACTCTCCCACGAGAATTTTCTTTGTTTTCATGCTGCAAATATGTTGGTGGACGAATACTCTTGAATTAATACCAAAATCAGAAAAAAATTCAAAATTTCAGAAACCAATAAATCCTACCCACATTAAACCACTATGTCCGCTGATAATATATATATATATATATATATATGGGGAAAAAAGATATATGAAGTTGGAAAAGAAGTAATATTTCTGACGAAACGTCGGCAAGTAACCAAATAAAACTGACCTCCTCAGCGAATGGAGCTCCATTATCAACATCATCATCTGTATCACTGTTTTTCATCTCCCGTCCACGTTCACCGCTCCCAAGATCGTTTGTCATCTACAATGAATGAACAAACACTTCATCTATAATTAAAAACCAGATTCGCCTGACTTCTAGATGCTTCACGCTAAATGCAAAAAAAATTTCTGTAAAAATTCCCTGTCGGACTTCAATGACTACAACTTTCATCAAATCATACGGTGGTGAGTTTAATAATAGATTAAGGAAAATATGTTCTCTCATACTTCAACACTAATTTTAATGAGACTTGATCAGCTTCAATACTTTGAGTACAAATGGGGTTCAAGAGTCGTCTAATACGAACAAAAAATGCATAACATGCACGCACAAACCACCAAACCCAGTAAGCACATCATATGTCACACGCAATATCTAGAACGTTCTGCAGTTCGCTACAAGCAACAGATTCTTCCAGAACATTTTGCACGCTCACTACAAGCAACAGATTCCTCCAGAATATTCAATACGTCCACTCACCTCTCCAGAGAACCACCACCTATTCCAGCCCTACAATACCCGCAACAATACTTCCCAACTTCCACTTAAGCTGCAACAGTCGTATAATGAAAAATACTGTAATGGCGAGTTTCGTCTCAATACCCAAACACAACAAAACAGCTTATACATGTAATATGAATATACGACAACGCGAATTTCTCCGAGAAATCAAAATGAACTTAACAAAGTTCTCGGTAGCGTTTCGAAGCATATAACTACTCATTCTCTTTCGTTGTGATCCTGAAGGAATCAACTTTATTCCTTTAATCATGTACGGTTTCCGGGGATCATTAGGAATACACTCTCACAGAATATTCTAACAGTGCTGCTCAGCAATCCAGTCGAGATCCCTTTACTTATCCGCTACTCTGCAGAAATAGTTAATTGATTGGTCAAAATGCGACAACTCTTAGCAGGACATTTCAGGAAACCCGAAACATCGTATTCCAACATTGAATTGTCTCTAATGGGTCGCCTCCACCGGTTCGAATCAACCAAAGAAAAAACATACTTCTAGCCTTATGCAATAATGAAACTGAATAGACCATTTCATCCACAATGAACTGATGATAAGTAAATCACTTTGTTTCTTAACAACTAGTGAATTGCTCACAATTATTTTACAACTTTATCAAAATACAATCCGATCACTTCGTTCATATTGTCTGGCATGTAAAAAAGCAATGGGACTTTTAGTCTACGTTAAAATTAGCACAGAAATGAAATCCGAAAAGAAACACACGAAAAACTATAATATAGTATCCATATACTTTTTTAAATGCTGTTTAAACATTGCCTCACAAAGCTCACTTCCTTACAAAAACTTGTACAGTAGAACTGTGCACTTTGCTATTTATGAAGGATAGCATTAATGATAATAACAGTGGAATAAATAATTATAAATGAAATGCAAAGAAATTCAGTGAAGAGGCACAAAGTTATCAAGATAACATCGCAGCACTGTACTATACAAAGAAATAAAAAGAAATACTGAAGTTATGAGTATCAAGTTCAATCTATGAAATGGCTATTCATCTAAGTACAAATGTAAAATGTATGAATGTTTAATCCATATAAATGTATACGAAATACGAGGGGAAAAAAAAACATGAAACCTTTTCATAATAATGATACAACAATTAGATGAAATATTTCTTAAATATCGAAGGTAAAGCACCAATTATCAAATAAGTATACTCAATATTATGCATGTGCTGAGTCAAACAAGCTGGATGATGAATATTGCATGTATTTGAACTGATTCATGAAATGAAATCTAAAGAATGATGCGTAATATTGATATTTGCAAATGTTATTGAGATCAGGTGGACATTCTTTGCTCAAAATTGTAATCGCTATATATTCATATATTTGAATTTATAAGAATAAATCCTTATTAATTCGCACATGAAAAAGAGCAGAAAACAGTTTAAGTCGTATAAAAACTTGCAACATTCAAGTAAAAATTGAATATATGATGCATAGATATGCCAATATAGCAGAAGCTGAACAAGTCAATATCTAATTAAATGTATAACTAAAAATCGATGAAAAAGATATGAAATTGTAGCTAAACATTTGATTCTGGAGTAATTTTTAAGGCAAATTTTGATGTTGACGATTGCTGCTCAGTGAGATTAAAAAAAGGAAATGAATGAAGCGAGCAAAGCAACTGTACTCCAGCATCATCATCATGCTCGTGACAACGTAATACAAATACTGTGCCATGCTTAATACCAGCAGATGCTTGGACATTGCATACAATTGACCACTTTGTCTCCCTCACATGTTCCTAAAAACATTAATCATTACAGATTAATATATGCATCCATTGGTGTACAGTAGTCCAGCACAAAAATTGAAGAAACATTTTTTGCATGAAAAATTCAGTTTCAGTAGTAGCAAGCAGCAAAAATAATGAAGTCAAAATTAGAAGAACTAACTGAAAAAGGGAATTTAGAGGAGAAAAATCTTTGAAGAAAAGTGGCAGCTGTAAAACGAAGTGAAAGACAGCGAGCGAGATGCGCAACAACTTGATCGGCAGTATGACGGGGTTGTTGTCGGGTAAGTTTTAAATACTTATTAAGAGGCCTAGCAATTGCAGAAAACACCGCTTGAGCCGCTCCAAGTGCTTCCATAGGCTCTCCCAGTACCTATAAAAAGTCGTAATTATATGGTTCCCCAACTACATAACTTAAAAAAATCTTGACACAGCAATATATACTTTATTTTGATTGTTGACCGTCACACTTTGAACACTTGCAAACGCCTCTTCAGTGGTACTAATCAGACGACATTTCCGTTTTTGTACTCGCCGTTCCCATTCTATTATTTCATGATAACGTTCATTGTGCCCACCGATTCGCCTTTTCGCAGCAGCTTCCATGATTGCTCGAGCATTAGCCTCTGTTATAGTACATTCGTTACCCAAACCTTCGATATCATACATCTTGAAACCTCCAGTTGGTTGTGACAAACCTAAATAATACGAACCGAAAAATCTCTTGGCATTCAAACTTTTTCCACGATCAATATCCGGCTGTTCACAACAGAAGGCAACAGAGAGTAAGCGGTTACAACCGTACCAGCACCATAATGTATGTTTGAAGATTTTTTGAAAGCGAATTAGCTTGATACGCTCTACAGAAGAAATTAAATTCCAAACAACGTCCATTCTAATTACTAGGCTACTGGTATTCACAATATCGAATAAAGTAGTGGAATTTAAGTCCCATAAGACGAAGCTTTCAGCTATCTAACCAAGGAAAAACCATCTTAATAGTTGTAATATAAAGTGTAATATGAGAATAACTTGCCAGACCGGAAATGAATTGAACCTCCGTTGAATGATTTATCCATATATGGATTATAAGACGGGAAAGTGGAATAATACATCCTGAGAATATGGACAGCTGCTTCTTGGATGCTCATTAGACCGAGACTAAAAGTTCGACTTTCTCCATCCGGATCTCTTACAACACTTACAATGAATTCTGGCCTCAATGCACGCAATTCCAAAATGATGACCGTAATATAGTGCAAATAAAGCATTGCATCGAGTAATGAAAGAGCAAAACCGACAACCACATTATAACTGCTTTCTTTCTCGAATAATATACGAACAGAATAAAACAACCAGAAGGCAAAAAGAATAAATAAAGCTAAGAATGCCAATGCAGCACGATGAAAAAATAGACGTGGCATATCTGCTGAGGCATGGCGAAAATACATTGCCCAAAGTGCGCCTAATAATAACAATGTTTTCACTGCTAAATTCAACATCAATCCCTGGCAGTCAGCACTGCACAATACCTAAAGATTTTGAAATTACAACGACGAACCTCAAACTATACCATATAACAAAAACGTGACATTTTAAACTGGTTTACGGACAATTTTCGTTATCACTAACTAGATAGACTTTTTCACATTAAAAAAATTTTTAAAAGAAAAAATATAAATAAACCTCAGGCCAGCCAAATCCAACTTGATACAAAATAATTGGCAAAGCAACCATGAGAGAGGGAGAAATGATAGCCACAAATGAAATAAGCGAAGCACTGAGAAGCCAAAATATCCGAGAACATCTCCTTGCAACAACACGTCCAACTGGAGCCACAAGTGCTCTTTCGGCAAGGCCACTATATGAATGTTCGCTTGTATTGCCAGTTATAATTGTGGTATTTTCTGCCCAGTTATCATCATCTGCTGCCAATTTCATGCTCTACATGAACAATTACACGATAATAAAGCGAAGTAAACAAAATACTGAAAATTACTAAACTACATAAAAAGGAAGTAGCATTGAAAAAATACCTCATTTGTAGTAGCCGAAAAATTAGGAATAAAAGAGGTATCAACATCTACTGAACCAGTACATCCACGCGACAAATTCCGAACCATTCGTAAATTACGATGCGACGAGGAACGTCGACCTGAGCTCTCTGACACCAAGGACATATAAGGTTCTTTACCTAGACAAGGCACCAAGATTAATTTGTAACCCAACAAAAGTAATTACTTACTATTACTGAAGACGAAAAAACATGTTCAAAGCTAAGTAACTCTGCAAACATCTCTTACCTTAATCAGCGCATCACGATGGGTATAACAATTGATACATTTGTTATTTCTAAAAAAAAGAAGGATTTGTTTTCCTTCCAAACAAATCTAGAAGACTTTCAGAAGTTTCAGAAAACATAAAGTTATAAAACAACCCAGCATATCATATTTCTCCTGGATTCATATATCTAGGTCAATCCAAGCTGCATTTAACAGCAACAAAGAATATAACACATTACTGACATAGATTGCATGAGGGAACAACAAAACGCAAAAACGGAAAAGCTGCATGGAACAACATCTCGAAACTTCACAAAACCATATTTATTATAATGTATTAAAATGTAAAATAAATGTCATGGAAACGTCAGCAATTAACTAACAAAAAATCAAATTTCTTATTCAGGTGTGCCGTATTTCACTTCATAACTATATCTCCTTGAGCTTATGCTGAGTTCACTATACATGACGAGATATTAAAAATAGTATAAGTTTAATTTAAATGAAAACTTTGACTTGTTAAATCACTAGAACTTATCTCTACCCCACATTCCTTTGCTTAGTGATAAAGAGCATTGTCAAAATCTCCGTGATAATTCAAGGAAGTTAAGTGTCTGCTGTGAACCATCAAAGGCTTTGTGATACTGTGACTAGGCCGTCAGGAAAAAGATTGTCTCACATCAATTGTATTTGAGAAATTCATTTGTTAACTTCACTGGAATATGGAATTTGATTATTGAGATAGGACATGGAGCATCAGACTATATATGGCAAGTGCAACCATAATATTCTGGCGTTATTGTAACGTGCTGCGTGTGGCCTGATGGGGTTTAGGTTGTTGAGAATTCAGTTAGAAGGAATGACAGCTGATATGCAGAGTGGCATGTCACAAAACGTATGCACCACTAATCGGTCTGTATAAGGAAGAGCCATTCATCAAGTGACCTCACATTGGTTAATTTTGGTTGTAGCCATCGAGTAAAATAAACATTGAGATAATTGAGATAAGTGTGGACCTGTAGATTGGCACAGGTGAGAGTTTATGCTGTGGAAAAGGTCTAATTGTGAGAGCATCGTATAGTGGTCTAGTTATCATTAAGTCAGTGGCACCTTCAATCTGCAATATTGAAATCTTCGGAGCGTTACAAGACAGAAGTCATGAACACAAACAAATGTATTTGCTGCCGGGGCTACTATCATGTTTATCGGTGTTTTCAAAAATCAATCTCTATGGAGAGAAGGAAGGATGAGATATACCACGAACTCAGAACCTTCTATACTCCACTACCTCTCTATCCCTTCATCTGTTCTTGATTGAAGAAATGTTCCATTTCTCGCATGTGGTGTCGGCTTGACTGTAGGTTATACTTTTGACATTGGTAGCTGCAGCGTGTTAATTATGTTTATCCTTGATTATTATTATTCCAGTCCTCAGTCTTGTTGATTTTCGCATTTAATATACATTGTAACTTCAAAAGTAGATTTGCCAATGATAATAACAATCACCTACGAATAGCGTACAGGGAACAATCGATAGGCTAGTTTTGCTGCAAGTAGTTAATATTATGGTTCGTCGTTGTGTTTTAGATTCCTTTTCATGGTAAAAGTTGTTCGAATTTCATCTACAATAAATTTCGGGCATTTAGTACTATTTGGGCTATGCATTTGTCGTGGTCATCAATTTTGGTCTTAGTTTTCGCGATATATCGTTCTTCGTGAAGAATATTTCGTCAATATTAAACGGTTGTCGATTGCTGTTACTGACTGGGTGCAAATTCTGGTAATATTACCGATATCTCAACAAAAAAGCCTTGATGGATGCACGGCAAGCTGCGCAATTTGGTAATGTATTAAGACTGCAAGAATTATTAGATTCTGGAGAATGTACACCAGATACGTTAGATGCTGATGACTGTTCCTTACTACATTGGGCCGCTATTAACAACCGGTAAATTTTTTGTTTGTGTTACCAAGTCATCTTTACCTTGCTTAAAATATTGTTGTGAAATTAACCTATCAGAAGCATTTAGTGTAACAAGCTTTATTGTGTAATTCGTAGTTTATCCATAACTCGAATATTAATCGACCGTGGTTGCAATGTCAACGCAGTTGGTGGCGTGCTCGCTTCAACACCACTCCACTGGGCAGCACGACACGGCCACACACATATGGTTGCTTTGTTGGTTGCTCATGGAGCTGATCTCCATCTATGTGATGTTGAAGGTATTTTTAAATAACTCATTTTTTAGGGTCCCTTGATACATGTTGAATTAAGCATTGCTTAAAACAGAATAAAAGTGAACGGGAAATTGAATTTTATAGTCACATGAACTTATATCAATATTCCTTTGCAACTAGTATGCAGTCAAACTATACAGTGTCATTCACAGACAACTTTATTGCAAAAATCATTGTTCCTGAAACTCAAACAGTAAGTGGAAACTGTTTTACTAATGCTTCAGCTTCCTTGTTTTTCTTTTCTTTGTATTCATTTAATTACGATGAGTTGACATTACAGGTTTTACTCCTCTTCATGTTGCTGTGCAATTTGGAAGAACGTCAACAGCTGCATATTTGATTGCTGCTGGACAGTCTGCCGATGCAAGGGATGAAACGAGGATGACGCCGGCGATGTGGGCAGCATATAAGGTTTAAAATAATGTCATTTCAACCTGATAAGTTATAATTTCATGAAGTTCATGTTTTACATTACATTATTGCACCTTATTTAGAGAACTGTATGCTGCGTTGCATTTTCAGGTTTTCAGTCGCGATCCTCTCCAGATGTTAATAACAATGGGTGCTGATTTGTCTTGTGCTGATACAACTTACGCAAATACGGCTTTACATTGGGCCGTAATACGGCGCAATCATTCAGCGGTTAATGTTTTGATAAAATATAATGCCGAATTAGCGCTTCGTAATCGTGATAATGAAACTCCTCGTGATATTGCAACACGACGTGGAGATGTTATCAGTGCACGGATTTTAGAAAGGGCTGAACGTAGGAAAGGGCTAATCTCTTCAACTTTCATCCAGTATGTTAAAGAAAACGATGTGAGTTTGTTCATGAAATTCAGTCATTTATTTCATTTTCTTGAGCATTTCCTACTTATTCACCACTTAAGCTGCCTTTTAATTTTTTTTATAGGTATTAATATCCCGAATAATGTTTTTCCTACCCATATGTATTATGGTGGCCGTGGGTGTAATTTTGCACGTTATTTTGTCGTATATGATCAAGGCCTTATTGCTATTATTAGTTGGTGTTCTGGGACGAATTATATACAGGTAGTTGTTTGTACTTTTTTAGATCTAAGTTCACAGAATGAAACCTTCTTCCCAAAACAGTGTTTCAAGAGTTTGATTTCAGGTCACTCGCAACAGATCGGAGTTCCTTCATCATACCTTTAGGCGCAGCAGTAGCATCGAAGATTATTTTGGCAGTGACTTGGTTGCTGTATCTGCATGCCTTTGCCGGGTGGTATTGGCAAATTAGTTTCTTCATCGTTGTAATACTTACACCAGTGTTGTTTTTGTGGATTGTTTTTTCCGATCCTGGCGTCATCACTGTATCTCATAAAGTAACTCTTTTGATGCGTATTTTTTTGTAGGATTCTTCAGAGGTTGCTCTGATCAGTCTGTAAAAACTTTCATTTGGAAGTTGAAGCTGTCAGTAACTTCTTATGCTTTTAGTATTTTAACGTAAATATAATTTTTCCGGATTTTATGCTTATTTTTTTTTCTTTCACCTGTTAGGGCGAAGTTACTTTTTGTTTGATGTAATAACGAATTGAATTCTCGCAGACAATTTCTATATTTAATTATTTTCTTCAAAATTATGGTTGAATGTTCACAAAAGAAAAACTCGACTGTTACATTCATTTTGAACTTTCAACTTCATTTCAAAATTAGTGTTTGTATGCTTTTTTCTGATTTAAATGCATTAGTTAAAGTTCATTTATGTTGTACTTTAAGGAAAGATGCGAAATGATACGCGATATGTGGGAGAAAGAAAACCAACCAGCAGTCTCATTTTGTAGCACATGTTTACTAAGAAGGCCTGCAAGATCAAAGCACTGCTCAGTTTGTGATCGTTGCGTTAAAAGGTTGTTTTAATTAATTGATAATTTGAGCTATAAAAGCCATTGATTTTTCGTAATTTTTTAAATATAAACCTATTATACATTCAGTTGCGCCATGATCTCGATTCCAATTTTCGAATTGTTTCGACTAGCAGTTAACACGGAGCTGTTGGTTTTCAGGGATTTCAGGGGGTTCAGGGACTTCGGATTGTTGCGAAGTTATTTTAGAACTTTTTTATAGAAACCTGGATAATTATAGGTTTGATCATCACTGTCCATGGGTCCTGAATTGCATTGGAGAAAAAAATCACTTACACTTTATTCTTTATCTCGGCATTGTTATTGCTTCTTCACTGCAGTTCCTCGTCGCAACTTTCCACTGTAAGATCCCTTTTTTTACGTGCTTAACAGATTTTCCATGTTTAAAAGCAGATCGCTTTTCCGAATTTATGGTTGGATGAAATGATACACAGACTGCTAAGGCGAATTTTTTCCGCAGTATCGAAACATCATGTGTAAGCGGTGGCCACCCACTGTACTGACACTCTCCTAACAATCCAAAGGAATGCAGTGTCAACGTTTCTAGAGCTTACTGATTACAAAATTCCAAACACTGCATGTTCAACATGGGCTGAGAAAATGATCGATGTCACTGAACTGCCAGAGAATAATAATATGTACAGAAATTGGCAATCAAAATGCATGAGTTATTTTTTGCAAATCAGAATCGCTCTGAAAAGAGAAGTCAGGCGAACATTAAGTTATGTGAAATTAGTGAATTTTACGAACTTTTATGTAATATAAGTTAGGCAAATATTTTAAGGGTTTGTGACTGCATAATTTTAAGATTGGCGTGATTCATGTGGTGAGATCTCTCAAGCAAATATTACATACTGTAATCCCTGGGTGACTTATGTATTTGTCATAGCTCTTTATCATTTTATATGGACAACCGCAATGTTCATGTTTCAAATATATCAGGTAAGAGCAAACTTGCTAATAATATGAATTATGCATTTAAATCCGTTTTATTGGACTTCAGAAATAAATTTATGAAGATAGCTTTAAATGTTAAAAGGTCTTACACGGACAGTGAAACAGTTCGTAAGAAACATATTTTATGTCCAGTTTGTGGTTTTGATTGAGACCAGCATTTTTCTTTTCAAAACAGAACATAGGGATAGATATCTATGCAAGCACTTCTTCCATGTGAATTTATGAGTATAAGAATTCAGAAGTTGCAGATACTTTGCGAAATGACAACAAATGAAAGACTTAACGCTTATAGATATGAACATTTCCATTCAACTGGAGACCGCTTAACAATAAAGAGCCCGTTTTCGTAAGTAGTTTAATATGAACTTGATTTGGAGGGAAATGGTTAGAAATCTTTTTACAATTAAGAAACCATTACCTTTGAAAAAGCATCCCTCCTGATTTGGATGAAAATTAACCAGAAGCGAGTGTAAAGTGTAGAATGTAAGGGCAGAAGTATTTAAATCCTGTCATTTCAGGAAAGGGATGTTACAGAATTTATATAATTTCTGTTGCGGTGGTGCCATTGCTTCTTCCGAAGAAGATGGCCTATTAGACTAATTATGGTTGTCAAGATTTCGTTGGACTTTTGTATATAACTGTATCAGTTTTGTTATGTAGTATTATTGATTAAAACTACAAAAAATCATCAACAAGATACTCAATCGAGACAGACTAACACGGTACATGTATCTTGGCGATAATCGTTTTCCTATTTCGTCTGCTGCAAATTGTTCGATAACCTACAAGAACTATTAAAGCAGTATATAATTTACTATGATGTTTTCCATTGTTTACACTAAACTGCTTTGCTTCCGTCTGCTAGTTTCTGTTCTAAATAAAATTGATACGTACCACTCCATAGCTTCATCCAATCCTTCGCCTTTTGTTGCAGATGTTTTAAAAATTTGAAACGTTCTTGTTCGAAGAGCATCCAATCCTAAACTACGATGTACGTCAGCCAAAGAAAGACAATTTGGAATATCCTGCTTATTTGCTAGAACCATTAGAACAGCGCTTTTTAATTCTTCTTCCTGTAACACGATAGTTTTATACTTCTAGTCCGATGTGATTATAATGAAAGTACTTGGAAACTGGTAAATATGTTAGGATTGTAAAATGATCTGATTCATATAACAGAGGATACAATTAACATAATCACTGAGGTGGAAATATTTATGGTTCGAAACATACGATGGGAAACGGATGCTTTGATTGAAACAATATAATAAGACATGAATGCATTTAATTTTCATTTCGAGATTCTAAGTAAAGTCTATCCAATTTAACAGCTATATCAGGACTCAATTGACTCCTCCAAATTAAAGAACTCTGGGATGCCTTAATTTTAATCCTATGATATACTTAGCAATGCTAGAGGTTAAATATCTCAGACCTCTAACATTGATACTAGTTCCTGCTTCGAAATGCCGATTCTATCTTTATCTGCCGAATCGACAACATATATTATGGCATCGGTATTGGAATAATAACACCTCCAGTATGGACGAATTGATGTCTGACCACCGAGATCCCACACCTGCAATGCATAAGTATGATGTGAATGTTCTCTGCTCTGATGTAAGATTTTTTTTTCTATATGCATATAAGTTAATTTTATTATCAGCGAGAATAGGTACATCAATGAAATGCTGACTAACATTTCACAATGAATAATACGGTATTGACGACCAAACCTCGGTTTAAATTTAATTCAATATGGTATATATCTCAAAGTTTTTGTAGCTACAATGGAACACTCAAGCCAACACTAAAAAGTGAAACTTATATAAGTCAAAATCAGAACAGACCAACCCCAACTAATGCTCGACTTTGATACGCAGTGTTTACAAGAAGTTGTCTTCTTTCAAAGAAGTACCTGAAATTTGAGATTCTTATAAACAACTTGTTCCACATTGAAACCTATAGTTGGGATCGTCGTCACAATCTCGCCTACCTGCAATTACAAAAATGACCGACTAATATGTTTCCAGAGGTATATTTCGACAATGTCCCGATTCCCAAACCATCAACTCTTCATTACGAATATTGAAATTTATAGCCCGAACGGAAACAAAAATACCTGAAGTCTGTATAAAATCGTTGTTTTTCCCGCGCCATCCAGACCCAATATCAAAATTCTCAATTCTTTTTGTCCAAATAAGTTACGGAAATAGCTCAGCACTCCGCCTAAAATAATTGAACAGCTGTTACACTTTCGGAGAGGAAGGATTTTATCCTCATCAGTTCAATCATTCTAACTTTTGCTTATATGTTCGAAAAAACAATAAAACAACACGAGAAAGAACTCACCCATTATTAGAAGCAAATTTCAAGCAATCTGAAATTTGCTCGGCTATGAAAGGTCCAAAATTACATCAAATAGTGTTGAAGTAGGATATATCAACGACCACCACAATTAAAAAAAAATTTCCGAAAGACTTCAATAAAGTGACTTGCAAATGAACCGACAATTTATTTATGAAAAAAGATGTCTTCCACATTAACGAACTAAACCCTAAAAAGCTCCTTGGGATTTCTGATTTATTCTCCCTATAATGCATCTAACTTCCATAAAACCATAGTCACTTCTCTCAATATACAGCAGCCAAGAATGAATAAATCAAAACCAATCAGATTTCACATGTCTACAGCACCACATCGTTAAATAATTTTCATGCGGCCCGAAAACACAACTGCGCCGATACCATCCTAACAGCCAATGTTTGGGGGGCAGAAATGAGATAAACCTCCGGAAATTATTTTTCTTTGATTCTTCAATAAATTGTTTAATAATTTTATTTTTGTTGCTTAGTGTTTTCTGATTTTCGCTCATCTGTATAGCCAGAAGGTACACAAATTTTCGCAAATCCAGTCGAAGTTAAAAGTCCAATAAAAATGTTCAAGCTGTTTCACACATTTATATGCCTTAGCGGGCCTTGTGTGAACTCATGTAATTTCTTTTTGAAACGCTATGTCCAATAGTGCATTTGAAATTTTCTTGCTAAAATACGAACGAATATGCCCTGAATACCGAACACTATATCGGAATATTGAAATTCAGTATTTTACTAAATACAATGTCTCCCACAATTAATCAAAACAACTATTCATAACTTTCTTCTTCAAGAGCTATGATTATTCGGTCTGTGAGTAATCAGGTTGCAACAGTTAACGCAACTATAACGAGAATCACTTGAACACTATATTATCAACAATTTGGATCCTCCTTTTCAATGATTTGAAAACGAGGTCGTCAAAGTAATGGTGCTTTCGCTTCCTTTTTCTTCCTTTCTCATTCAAAGCAACAAAATACTCTCCGGATAGTGTACGATATTTAGGAGAAAAAAAAAACTCATTCAGAACATTTATCAATATTTGAGCAAAAACGATTATTCAGTAATGAAGTGTCGAAATCCTTATTATACGTGCTCTTTCCTTTCTTTCTTCATTCTCAGGAGGTATTTTCCTGCAGATTCCGAGTGATAAAAATTGCCTTATCAAATTATATGTTTGATTTCTTATTAGACTACTGGAATTTCTTTCCAAAAAGCACGAGTTAAAACGCAAACAAAATATCACTAATTAGTATATACACATTCCAGCGACAAAATGAATGAATGGAGTACTAAAAATTAATCAAACAAATGTTGGTTGTGCCACTGAAGAACAGCATGATGGTAAAAAGGATGACTTTTTGTCGGGAAGAGTAACACCATCAACATGAAAAGCAGAACCAAGATGATCGCTATCTTCTGAATCGGAATGCATGCTGGATACCAAAAGTCGGTCGCGCATTGCTGCTGCCAAATTATAGAATGCATCGTCGCAATTAATTCCTGTCTTCGCACTTACCTGTAAATTATCAGCTTTAACTGGTTGTATCCACAAACATTTTTTGACTTACGCGTTTAACGATTGCCTGAATATGATTATCCAGCATTTCTAGGAAGCAACATTAGCAAAAGAAACTGCGTCTACTACCCTTTACTACACTGATGATTTAACCTTAACAAAACCTTTCTCAGTCTTACTGAAACGCAACTGTATGCCACGCATTTATTTCAGAAGCAATATCTTAATGTTTAATATTTCCCGAAGGAATTGTCCTCAATACTTATAGAGAATTAGCACACAAAAGAACAAACAATTACTACGTTTCTATTTACTATATTTTGCATTTCTTGTTCCCTTCCACTCATGCCTTACATTTTGGTAAACCGGAAATAACATTGTTCACCAATCTCAGAAAAGTTGTCTGCGACTTGAACATTAAAGAGAAAAATACAGACATTAAAAACGTAGCACGAGCACGAACAAGAGATTCCATCAGTATACCAATAAATAACTTGAAAAAAACAACTTCGTAAAGAGAGACTCCAAGCTGGCTAGCGAGTCGTTCAGCGCGTTCAAAATTAACCATTCTCTTATCTTCTAAATCAGCCTTGTTTCCAATTAACATTAGCACTGCATTTGATGGCGCATGCACTCGAATCTCCTACAACGTGTTCGATTACTAAATTATCAAAGTACAGTCAAAGACGATCATTTCTTCTATTATTTTTCATTGAATTATAAAAATTTCACCATTTAGTAATTTAATATGGCATGGCTTACTCATTCACGAAATGCCTTTTCTTAACAACCAAAACGAACGAAATTTAATTATTCTAAATTAATGATGGAACCTCAACTGAATCAAAAGAAAACTTGAAATTAAGTGACTGTATAATTAGAATTCTATTACCGATGTTTTGAGAAACTCAAGAAACATCTGTAGAAAGCGAAATCACGTATCATTCGAATAATTTTCTTGAGAACTTCAAATTTTTGGTCATGAATTGAAAAAGCGGATTCTTGAACATTAAATTTCGGAAAGATTTGTAACACATCTACTCACAGAAAATAGTTCGCTAGGCTACTTTCCATTAGAATGCTTACCTTTAACCAATAATTGCGCAAATTATCGAAAGATCGTTCGTCTGTCAAATCATAAACACACATTACTCCATGTGCTGAGTGATAATATGAGTTATAGATTGTTCTGTAACGTTCCATCCCTGCAAAAATTCGAAAGCAACAAATTATTTAAGAAATATTCCCTCTTCACTTTAATTCAATTTTGGTTATTTAATTTTTAGCCATTTATCATAATCATCATAAAATTTTCATCATTCAGTGTATATATTATATCCTTCAGACAACGTGTGAACACAGTGAACAGAATTATATATGAGAAGAAAAGAGTAGTAAATTCAAAAACCGTACGGTGAATGATTTCATGCTAATCATTAAAATTCATCTTAATTATATGATACATACCACTTTTCTCAACTCAAACCTACAGCTGAATTTAGTTGACGATGAACTTGAAGCCATAAATTCTGCTCATTCTGAAATCGGCCTTTTATGATGTAAATGGAGAAGGATAAATTTCTAGTTTCTGAATCAAAAATCGGGTGAAACAGTTTCTCCCATGTAATTCAAGCAAAAATCAAGCAGGTTAATGAATGCGATATTGATAAGCAAAGTATGATATAAATTGCAGCTGCTTAGATATCATGTGAGAGAAAAAAATATAATGAAAAAAAAGTAAATAAAAGAGTACCAGCTGTATCCCATAATTCTAGCCGGACTTTATCACGCCCAAGTTTGACTGTCTTCAGTTTGAAATCAACACCAAGCGTAGTAATGTGATCCTGGCGAAACGAATTCTCAGCAAAACGCAGCAAAATGCAGGATTTACCACAGTTATGGTCCCCAACAATAACGATTTTGAATAAATAATTGTAACTCATAATGATAAGTTATCAGT
The DNA here is from genome assembly GCA_013365365.1 of Cruorifilaria tuberocauda. Taxonomy (NCBI): domain Eukaryota; kingdom Metazoa; phylum Nematoda; class Chromadorea; order Rhabditida; family Onchocercidae; genus Cruorifilaria; species Cruorifilaria tuberocauda. The sequence goes on from JABVXU010000049.1 coordinate 90,469, forward strand.
AAATGATTGCTGCAATGTGTTAAAAGTAGAGGTTATGGAAGCAAAAAGAGACAATGACCCAATAAATAGGGTTGGATTCGCTTGTACCTATAGAAATAAATCAGTAAGTGGGCAACAGCGGTTTCTGAACTGCACAGAATACTGCAAGTGAAGTAATAGAAATGTATAAAGAGATGCTAAACGACAGTCCAAAATTGATTTCTTCGCAGTTGCAGCAATGGTAGCAATGGCTGCAACAGTAGCGGTGACAGCAACGATACAGTGGTAGAAGCAATAGCAGCAGCAGTTCACGAATTGACCAGTAGCCAAACGGATTGATCGTACGTTAAGCACGATGAGGGTGGAGCGGTCACAAAGTGCTACACCAGGGAACGATTGGCTGCCATGTGACCTTTTGTTATCCGTCGCGCTGCACCTTTCTTACTTTCTCGCTCTCTCACGTTCTCTGTACTTATAGAGAGAAATTCTGGTTTCGATAACTGTCCTGTCGCCTAAAAAGAGAGAGAACAGAGGAAAAAAGAGATAAGACAAGATGGTGTACAACAATGGATTGCTATGAGCGAGTGGGATGAGGAAGAACAAAAGTTGGCTTGGAACGACTAGCAATACGCAGCGTGCCCTAGTGCAAGGTGAACAAGACCGGAAGAAGCAGTGCAATCAAGTAGTGCGTACAATTTCAATGTCCAGGTAGTATGCAATAGGTTCTCTCACACCGTCTTCGAAGTGTTGCATCTTAAACACTCGTGAATATTTGGAACGTCGGTCAGCATGATTCTCCTCTTTTTCCCATCGTTTGATAGCCGTAATTGAAATTCATCATCAGGTAATCTAGAAGGATTGATCTCGAGTACTTTACCGACTACATTATCGAGTCTCCTTTCCATCACCTTTTTTTAAACGTGCAAGGATGATTTCACTCACCACTTCATCCATCGCGTTTATTCAAGTTGCAAATTCTTTTTCACTCAAATTTTAAGACAGTAATACTTAATACAAATTTATGAAGCATTGTTAATTAACAGGTAAAATACTTGTGCAAGTCAACTCACGCAAAGTCTATTCTGAAAAAATATTCTTGCACGCAGCTTTTAAAAAACATCTTCGTAAAATACTATGTCGAACAAACAACTCAAAATCAATGTCTCATTGGGTTTTCCTCTTTTCATTTATTGAATATATAATTAATTCAACTACGACTAACTTCATCACGACATGTTTTTGATCTCTTTTATATCGATTTGGCTTCCATCACGCTATAGTCGAGCGATCGATTGATGACAATTCCAATGACTAAATCTTCTAAATGGCGGTTATTTTAATCTTCACATTGTATGTTCTGCATATGAAGAAGTTTTGGAGTTGATCACATTTTACAGAAATTTTCCGAAATGATCCGTTATTTTCTTCAACGTATCCAAATCAGAATTACTCATCTTTCTGAATAAAATTTTGCTGAGTTTGAGTAGTAATTAAGAGATAAATGGTCAAATGCTCAAAAGAAAAGGAGACGAAAGAATTGGAATAACCGAAAAACCTTGAAAATTTTTTCAAACTTCAAATATGTTTTCTTCAAGTGCTTGAAGATCAATTATTTGAGAACTTTAAAGTACTGCTTATAAATGAAGCTTTTGAGCCTTAATTGAAAAACCATGTCTCGTCAAAAAACTGAAAAAGTGGTGATTGTCAATGTCAGAATTATTGAGGTGCAAAAAAATTAAGGATTTTCCGGTCATTCGAATGAGGATTTATCAATCTACATGTAAATGAAACAATTTTAGATATAGAATTTTCTCAAACTAAACATGAATTGGTTTTCAAATGTTTCTGTAATTATCTGTGAGATCGTTAGATAAAGCTGCATTTGTCATGCGCATCAAAAATCAAAGAGAATGTGATTAGTAGCAATAGATGTAGCTTGAAATTAGTGATGAGTCGTAGTGAAGATGTTATTGATCTGCTGTGTAAGTGACTGTCACGTAGTGTCTTGAAGTTGGAAGGATGAATTAACTAACTGCTTACGAATTGCACAAAGTGAACAAAGTGAACGAAGAGAAGGGAGAAACTGAGAAGCTGCTTGCGGGAAAGCATTACTGAATAGTACGCTGTTTGATTCGCTTGTTTTGTTGCCATATCAAATTTGATTTAAAAGTTCAGTGTTAAAAATAAATAATTACCAGCAATGCAATCAACACTAGTCGTGAGAACAACTAGGGGCCAGCTGGTGCAGTGCTGAACAAACATCCTCCTTGGAGTGCTTTGAATTTTTATATAAGAAACTGGAAGGATTTAAAAATGTCTTCAGTTCTCAGCATGATGTTTTTTCCCGTACTCATCATTTGTTCGTTCATTTTTACAATACCAGCGGTCTGTTATTTTTCCCATTAAACTTAACATTTATCGATTTAATATACATTTTTGAAAATCAAAAATAAAGGATTAATTTTAACTGTTCTTTTCTCAATCACAAATTAATTTGCACTATGCATAAAATGAATTTAAATCAGCGAGAATTCCCAGGAATGATTAAATTACCTATATTTTTAATGTGTTTTTTCTTTCAATTATAACAGAATTATTGTTTGAGATAACAAATGCAAAAGCTTTGAAACGTGATACGGCAGAAGTACTGCGAAAAATGCACGGCAATTTGCGGGAGAACTGTTTCCCGCGACCTAGTGGTGGATGTATATGTACTGTGAAACAAAGCAATGGTGTCGAAACCGTTGAAAATTACAGTTCCGATGAACAATGCAAATTAGACATTACAGGTATCTAAATATTATTGAGTATTTGAAATCTTCGGGAAAATCGCAAGAGTTGTCTATCCGTTTTAAAAAAAATTAAAATTCCTGAGAAATACTGGTTTTTTTTCCAACACTTCCAAAAGTGTTGGAAAAAACTTAGTATAATGAAAATTCAAGAAGTCTTGTAGGATTTATAAACCATTTAACTAGTATAAAATGATTACATTAGCTTTTGACGTATTCTTAGAATAATCTTGCTGAGGAAATAAATATTACACCAGAACGAAGCGAGCAAAATAATATCGAACATTACAATGCACTCTACTCACTCTAGTAATGTATAGCCAAAACTTTAGGTATTCAGCATAGCCTGTGCATATTTTTACATTTGTTTTGGCTTGGTGCAATTCTATCTTATGCTTTTCAAGTCTTTATAGAGCAGTACCAGTTGATGTATGATATGAAATGATGGTCTGTAAGATATCATCTTAAAACATTTCATTATAAATCGGTTTACAACTCTGTTCATTCTGCAGGAAATTGCACTTTTAAACTCCCAGAAATGGGAAAGGGACGATACAAAAACATTTAGTGCTAACTGACGTCTATAAACCCACTCTCCATGATAAAGAAACAAGAAATTTTCCGACTTTAGTGATCTGTTTGACGTTAATATCTAGTGATTTCAGATTTTATTAGCATTCAAATTAATCTGCTCATTAGATTCCAATTGGATTTGTCATTTGTTCACTAACAATGATGGACGAAAAACTGATGCAGGATTATTTGAGCATAGATATGACGAGTCCTATCAGAGAACGGTACAATCAAGTTTCTAATAAATTGTCTGATGCAGGCAGCAATTGATAAAACTGGTGAAAAACACACATAAAACCTTGTAATTTATGAACTTTTAAAAAATGAAAATTTTTCTAGAGCAAACAGTACATAATAAACAACTAAATGAGGAAATCACGGGTCAGTATGGTAATTACAAGGAAGACTGCTTCCCGATATCATCTGGAGGTTGTAAATGCATTGACAGAAATGCAACTGGTGACGAGGCGGTGAAAAAATATGATGACGGAATGCAATGCAAAATTCCACACGTATGCTACAAACTTTCTATTGATGCTAACGGAAGTATATAGCAATAGTTAATTAAGAAATTTTTCACTTTGGAATTTCTGAGTTCATTTCGGAAATTTCAAAATTGTGACAACTGCAACTATTTCCCCTTTAGATTTATTACAAAATTAACCAATAATAAAATTTGTTTACTACATATCTAGATCACAGTTTTGACCTACCAGTAACAGTTATTTGTAGTTAAACAAATTATTTCATTAATCCATTTCAGTTTTTGGTTTCGTATAAAGGATTTGTTTCAGATTTAAATTAAATTAAATAAATTTAGAATGATTATTCGTCTTTTAATCGTTTGTAGTTTATATTCATAACCATTTAATAGTATGGCTTTGTTTTTTAATTAAAAATCTCTTTTAAAAAAACGAATATCTTGGATTGGATTGTTTTGTTTTTTTATTATAGCCCACTGCTAAAGAAAGTTTTCAAGTTTTCCAAAATAAATAATTATCATTAGTGTATCTTAACCGATCGACAGAAAGATATTGGAGGATATCGATCACAAACAGCATACCTTTTTTTACCAATTTAATGTTGATTATTCTATCAAAAATCTCTACAAGATATGAAGATGATTAGCGAAATCACTATATCATTACTATTTTCATTTTTTGATTCATATTTCTTCGTGCAGAGGAATATGAATCAAAAATGAAGGTTGAGCCACTGACGAAAATATGTTGCTTACGAATCACACCAACTTAATGTCATGCATCGCTGTATACCATATTTAATTAAAAGTTATGCAGATTATCCATTTAATCGAAATGTGTTGAACGCACTTATGTGAGACCTTGCCATTGCCACTGATTCCAAGCGTCGGATCTTTAGTACTTTAAAAGTTCACTATAAACTTAATTTCGGATATTCCGATGTTACAGCAAAATCTTTTACGATTTTAACCGGATCTTAAACTTATATCTTTACCGATAACCAGCATTCACACTCTTCACACTGAACTCTCTTGCACTTTGTTGTTGAGTGATATTCTTTTCAGAAGATTAAAAGAACAACTAATGAACGGCCATCTCAGAATGTTCGTGATCCAGTTCGAGAACGAGCTCAAGCAAATTACCGTGCAGTTATTAATGAATTAAATGAAAAATTCAAGGGACTTAAGGAAGGATGCTTTCCGAGACCTAAGGGTAAGTAAAATTTTCTAATTCAGGCTTCAAAGAAGAAAAAAGTTTTTTTAAGTTTTTCTCGTGTTGTTCTGGGATTTATGATCTACTTATTTAGCAGTGAGCGCTTAATCTTTAATATTTTCACGATGTTTACAAAAAACTTTATTTCGGTTTCTCAATAAAAATGTTTTGATCGATGTAAGCAACATCCACTGCAATAAAACAAAGCCATATCTCAAAACTGTAACTTAATTGTGACCTACGTATTTAAATAACATGACTTTCAGAGATAATGCAAATGCTGAAAAAAAATCCTAATTAGACAATTGCTTATTTAGCAATATGCTTTGTTCTTTTAACTTTCGAGCTTAATTACTACGGCGTGATTACAAATATCAGTTGTAAATTCTAGAAATTCTAGGATGTTTATGCGTGATCGGAAAAGACCAAGACGGAAGAGATATTACAGAACGGCGAATGAAGGATCGAGATTGTAAGTGCCAACCTGATGAGCGGGGTCATGGATGCCCAGCAGGCGGTGCCTAACAAAAAAAACAATAATGTGCTTCATTTATATTTAATAAAAATAGTTATTCCACATATTTTTATCACCTGTAAAGTCATCCGATCATTCTATAATTTTTCAATTAGGAATTTTAATGAACATGATACTGATCCTTTTACGTTTTAAGTTGTGAATAATTAAATGACTGATTAAATAAAGTAGTAGTTTTCAAGTTTCTCCTACAGTTATTCTGGGTTTTATAATCATTTAATTTTATAGTGAATGCTTAATTTTTAATATTTGCTAAAAACATCACTTTGTTTCATTTTCCCAATAAAAATGTTTCGATCAGCACAAGCAATAGATGCCGCAATTACAAAATAAACTAATTCGAGTAATCTTAAAACTGTAATTTAATTGTGACCCATATGTTTTAAATAAATGTGACTTCCGGTATATTGCGAATGTTCGGTTTATTAATTATACACATTTGAAAGAAAACTTAAAAGTATTAATTTTTCACGTGAATGATTCTGTTTCAAAATGTTCAGGAAATAATGAGTTGTCAGTTACCGATTTATAAAAACAATTATATAGAATTTTTTTACTGTTGAGAACATGTTCAACTTTTTTGTAGCTGTTCAATATTGGACTTTCTCCATCTTTTGCATTCCAGAAATTAAACATACTGCTAAGAATTTCATAGAAATGAGTTGAATTGCAACAGATAATAATCTTTTAATTTTATCCAAATATATTCAGAGCTATGAATGTAAAAAGGCAAGTCAGTTTACTGGTGCAAAAAATTACGCCTTGTGATTTGAAGTATTCTCTGATCCAACAATCTTCTTTGCGCAAATATAGCTTTTCTCTGTGTAAGTTATTCAAAGAATAAGCAATGTTACGCAAGATACGCTAAGATAGCGGAATTTTTCAGTTTGCTCGTAGAATCTACAACAATATCTTTGCGCCGATAAATTGAACCTTTAATTTAATCATCCCGTCGTAAATTCAAGTCGCATGATTTCCGGAAATTTTTCCGTTGCGAAACATATGGTGGAGATTCAATGTAACCGAAATAGAAGAACAGAGGAAGAGATAAATATATATAAGTAATGTGATTTATAGATATCAGTACTATGGACATCAAAATTGTGGTTGAACAAAAATTTGAGAAGTAAACAATGATTTACTATATTAATGTATAAGAACTTAATGCACAAAATGAAGACTGCGTTAAAGCACACTAGCAAATGGAATGTTTGAAAATTTGTTAAGTACGTTATAAATTTTTTAATTGAAATTTCACGATGATTTCACAAACACATTTGCAGCGTCTTACGTCATTTAGAAGTCTGGCGTAGTTTTCAAGTTTCGTAAATAACTTTCAGGTGGAAATTTCTCTATATGTAAAAATGGATTGTTTCTAGAAATATTATTATAAAAACTACAACTAATATTGCCTTCGAGCGACCTGCATAATTGCGTTTTTGCCGAATTGATCGAAAAACTGAAGCGAACGTTTTTTATTCACGAAATAGAATCTCCAAATTACTTCAGAAATGACTATTGATCAGACTACTTATCATGAGTAGTACTTTGTTTCTTTCCATAAAACATTAAACAAAGAGATTTTGATGCTTTTTATTTCAGTGCGACACTTCTTAAATTGGTGATTATGAAAAGTATTCCTTTCCATCATATCTTTATTTTTGAAGTCGAAAACGGTTTTGAATTTTACAGGATTTCAAATGAAACTGAAGATTTAAGAGCCCTTAAAAAATGTATAGTTGAAGCAAAAAATCAGAGCATCAATGCAGTTATAAACAGGAAATGAGATATTATATTTTCTAATTTGATAAAGAAACAACGGACTAAATAGTGATTGGTATGTAATGATAAATGGAAATTTCCATAGTGAGCAATAGTAAATATTGTCCCAACTACCAGATCAAATTTGAATGGTTTCCTTGTCGCTATTTGTCTTCACACAGTTCCTTGACTGTAATAACAGCACACCAAACACTAAAAATTTTTCCGCCTGGTTTGTCTTTTCAGTTTTCTTAATTGTAATTTTTCAAAATGGTAACTTCTATTCTAAGTCAGTTTGAATGCTAATAAAATGCAATAAAAGGAAAATAAATGAATGAGAGTTGGGAAGGCAATGATACTTTGAAAAATTAAATATGTTTTAGATACATTTCACAAATACAAAACTATTCAAAAAAGTCATTTAACAAATCGAAAATTGCTTACAAATCCTTGTCCTCCTATTTGATTGCTTTTGCAAATAGATTGCCCTGGACACTGACCATTAAGACCACAAGAACCAATCTGTACACCAGCATCACAGGTGCAGTGTTTATTTGCATCATATTGAGTGACTATCGGTATAGGTGATACTAAATATCCAGTTGAAGCAAGTGGTAGCTGACTTATTAATGGGTAAGTTGCAATAATATTCGGTTTGTGCGTTGCTGTTGGAATTTTCTCTAACTGCGCCCCTTAATAAGTGCATAAGAAAATCAAATTTCATTAATTCGATACAACATAAAATCCACTTACATTTTCACAACTGTTAGTTTGCTTTCTCCTTCATCATTTGATCACTTTTTTCTAGACTTTTTAATTTACGATATGATATGGTCAAAAGATAACACATTGGGAGTACCTTTTAAGATTTCGAATATCTTTCAATAATTGGCTAGATTGTAGAAAGATATAAACCAGGCAAGAACTTACTAGGATTCCATACGCAAACCTGCAGAAAGACATTGAAAATGAGTCCTGGTGCACAAGGCATGCGTTGCCATCTTCCACAATACAAGCTATTCGATGCTGGTTGACACTGCAGAAAATGTGATGCACTTTCTGGATCAGCAACAAGCGGCTCGATCATCCATGAACAAATTTTCTCGTATTTGGCATCCTCAACATTTTGTTCAACTACTGCAAATAGCTATTAATAATAAAAGATGCAAATAATTCATAATTCATAAAAGAAATTCGATCACTTCAACAGTTCGAAACTATCACCTGTGCTATTTAGTTTATGTTCTCAAATAAATTCACTTTGTGTTTCGAGTATCAAAAAAGTAGTTTTTCAGAATCTATTTTATCAGTTGGGCCATAAGATAGATACTGAGGAACTAGTTTTTGAATTTGGACTTGAGAAGAGTCGAAATTCAGTGCTGAGTGCAGTCTTGAAGGACTAAAATGAAGAAAACGATCATCCCTTTTTTTGATGCGAAAAGATATAAGGTTAGAAAGTGATAAAAAATGAAATTGCATTAAAATGAAATGGTATGGCATTAAAATCATGGCTTTTTTTCTTGAGGGTAATTGTAGTAGTCAGAGGGTTCATAACTGTGATCACGTTTAGCTGATTCAAACCTAAACATGCTTGGGGCACAATAATAGCCGGCTTTCCTGTTTCTTTTCGAAATTGTCGGCAGTGAAGTTGTCCATTACTTAGCAGGTGGCAACCTTCCGGAATTTGTTTACTCTAGAAGTAAACATCATAAATTTTTGCAGATTAAAAGTATCTCTGTTCAAATTGTTAGAAACATTAAACTGAATTTAAGATATAAATTAAGCTTAAGCAAATCTGATTGAAATATTAACTGAAAGTTTAGCAGCACCAGGCAAATAAGTTGGATCAGGTGAACCACAGATGCACAAGCCACCGGCATTTGGACAGTCATCGCAATTATCACTCTAAATTGTATTTTATGTATTTCATGTTGGAAGATTTCAACATTCCATATTGAAAATTGCAACAGTTCTTACAACTACTTTAAGGGAAATTTTAGGTTTCTTTTACTGCAACACTGCCCCAATCATTTCCGATGAACACTAAATCTTAATTACAATGAAATAGCAATAACTGTGGCCTACAGAAATCATGCATCTTTGCTCATCCTGACAGATCACTTGTCGAGCTTGACGGACCTGAAATCTGGAAACATCGAATTATAACTTGAATTTGCAATTATATTCCAAGATTTTTTCATTTATTGCGAAAAATTCTTTAAAAAGGATCTCTGCTTCTATCTTCTATTTGGAATATAATATAGAAGTAACTCAATCTTTCACCTTCGATATGCTTCTTTCATCTTCAACTTCATTATATGTGACAAGTTCGATAATTGTCAATTTTTCGCATTCACAATTTTCATCGTCCGCAGAACACGAGCACTGCTTCTTTTGTTGTTCAATTCTTTTCACCATAAACTGCAATGAAAAGCATTGTTTTTTAGTTCTAGGACAAAATTTCCACTTAATTTAAAGACTAACTTTTGGGCCACTTCTCAACTGAGGACAGAATTTGTATTTTTTAGCATCACGTTCATCGCATAATTGTTGACGAGCTTCGACAAATCCATCAATTTTACATTCTCGAGCTGGTGCTACAAATTGATATCCAATCGGGCATTCCTTTAACACCCAAATACCAAGATCATTACTGAAACAAACCGATTTTTCAATCAATTTTTTCAAGCAGCTGAATTTTTGGAAATTTAAAAGTATTTTTCGAAGAGATCACCAAACCGATTTCCAGCATTTTCAGCTTGAAATACGCATTCGACATATTTTTTTGGATCATTTGTTGGTCGTGGAAGAGATGGTAATTGGCAGATGTCACCAATAATGCTACGCCAAATCACGGAGGAACTGATATTATCACTCCCACTATTATCTGAATTATTTTCTTCTAACTTCGTATCGCACTGTTCTGAAACAAATAATTTTCAATTACAGTTACGAAAGTACAGTCATATATATATATATATATATATATGGATGCAGAGATATATTCGTTCAGTCATATACATGGATTACCTCCATGATATTGATAATGTTGCTTTATCTAGCATTTTTTTCGTTTGGAGAGTTTCCTTACAATCTTTCCTAATATTTAATCTGCTTTATATGTTATCATGCTGAGAAATAATCTTGCTTCAGATGTAGTTCTTAAGAAGCTTATACTGGGTATACAAAGTGTTGAGGAAATGTGTATTTGACGAATATTGAAGAGGGACATACCAAAACAAATGAGAAAAGAGTTGAGGAGAAGAGTGATAAGTTGCATGTTGCAAGTGAAATAACTACCAGTAAAGCAATAGAAGAATAGAAACAGAATGGAAATATTATCGCACTGAATGAATCAAGGATTGTGGTCCAGATCTTTTACCTGTTCCCTATTTGTAGGGACGAGGGAAATCTACACAAAACTGGACTTATTTTTTTCGATATTAATTGTATACACTCAGTAGTTTCCCACTGCTTTTTTATCATCCACCCTTTTCATGTTTTTTTGCCACTATATTCTTTTCTTTACTTCACTTGATAGACAGCCGTATCGAAGAAATCATCCAACCCTGTCTCATTTTCCTAATGACTCCATTCATGCTACTAATATGTATCTTGTGTATCGTATATCAATCCTCTACACCAATCGATCCAGCAAAATCAAAGAAATCGAAATGCTTTTTGGTTCATTTATACTGTACTACAAACATCGTGTGATTCATTGGGAAAATAACTTTTATATGCATTGACATATTTTCTTAGTACTCATCAACAGAACTAAACTTTGCAAGCGCCACTCGTACCACAATTTTCAATTTTAGTCTATTCATTTCAATTAATTTTTCCGCACGTGCATTCATCTCCAACTCAGATTTGTTGCCTATAAAAGCCAAACTTTTCAGCTTTTGCTACTGAAACCAGTAACTGAACGGTATAATCTAATCTTCAAGTAATTTTTAATGGATTTTTTAAAGCATAATTTCAAATCTTCATGTCGCAAATTCATACTTGGTTTTATAGTAAATTTCAAAGTTCGTGTTCTTTTTTTTGGAAACCATTGCATATATCCAATGAGATAAAACAAGCTCTTAAATTTAAGGAAATTTTTTAACCTAACACATTCATATACAAAGTTTCATCTCTGAACACAGAATTTTTCAACTTTCCAATCTTTTTCAATAAGTCCACAATGCAATCGTTCGTATAAATCGGTGCTTTGCTCGAAAATAAGGAAGGAAGAGATTAAATTTCATGATTCGGATCTCAAAATCTATTATTTCACATTTTAAATGACAAAATAAATAGAAATAGTATCAATAATTGCTCCGAACTATCAAGATGAAATTTTATTTTTCGGACAATATGAACAAAATAATCATATAACTGGACTATGCCCGTTGCATTAATGTCATCAAATTTTTCCGTATCTGTAACTGTAGAACATGTATATTGAAATCATTTCTGCTCGTGACAAGTGTTAGAGCATTCTAGAAAGGCGGCCTTGAATCTTCGAAAAAATCTGTGTTGTTAACCAAAACACAATCTTTAAAAAACACCCTTTACAAATTCCCAGGACACAACTGCATCCAAATAACATCTTGATTGATAATAATAATCGACATGGATCCTTGAGATTTTCGAATGAAGCTCATTATGAAAACATAAATTAATTTAAACAAAGATTCAAAAATAATGAAAAGTCTCGAAATACAAGATATGTAGTGGAACGAGATAGTCAAGAAAAAGTGATAGTAGACTACCCACTATTTCTAGAATGCTTCTACGTTTTTCATCTAGGCCGGAAATAGCTAAATAATTAGTGATTGGTCTTTAATTACAGTTTTTAAGTGTGGCGTATGACTACGACCAAATACTACAGGCGTCATGTGTTGCGTAACTAAGCCACTACATATATTGTAGCTTCATTTTTTACGTTTATTTCACATGCTCTTCGCGACTGGAAAATTTTAAGAATTAAAGATATGAAATTCATTGCTCCGCTTCCTTATATTTTTTTGCATTTCTTGCCTTTCAATTAATGTCTGTGGTCATCAGTACTATTGATTTACTAAGCCAAAATCTTCCGAAAACAAATAACATATTTTCTAGAAGTACCAATTTTTCAAATATGAACTTTTCAAATACTGCCGATCTATTTAATTTAATCTATTCAACTTCAACAAATCATTACTTATATGCAATTCTTTTGCTTCATGCAATAAATCTCTTCAGTTGACATTTAACCCCTTTCAGTTTAAATTATTGATCAACTCCAAAATAGGATAATGAAACAGGTCATCCAGTTTTGGGATTTCAAACATAAGCCATACAAATAATTCCCGAATTTCACAAAGAACTCTTACTCAGTCCAGTTCTACACAACAAGTTTCCGAAAAATCAGACAGAAGACAGCTAAAACACAAAGACTGAACTTTCTGTTTCTACAAGTCATATACCTATCTACAAACAAGTTACTAATTCTGTTGTGCAATCCGTTCTCGTATTCTGACTTTCCAACTAACATGAATTGTGCGATAACCTCACCACTGTTGTTTAGATAATATCTTAAAAAATCCAAAAATGGGACAGTGCATTAATCAAACTTCAGCATTTATTATTTTCAGAAACAAGTTAATGCCTTTAAAAAGCAGTTTTCAAGTAGACAGTAGAAATCATAACTGGAATAAACTATCAAATGCTTATTACATGATTCCTTAACTAAAATCTGATATCGAAGACTTATTAAACTTACTATATTTTTCAATCAGCAATTTTTCTCGCCAGTACTTTGTCTGCTCCTCTTTCCTTCTTCCTCATCCTTAATTTCCTCCCCCCCCCCCATCCCTTTTCCTACACCTCCATTCTTCTTAAAGAGAATATTCGCTCGAAATCAAAAACTTTTTCTAAATCTTTATGGAAGGTTTGAAATTTCTCTTTAGTCGATATTAGTAACAAAAAATTTTACTGAATTATCACCATTGAATAAACGTTTTTCTGCTACTCATAATTCGTATCAATAAAATCAAATTTCTATGAGCAAATATGATCAATTATAAACGTTTCTTGAAAAATCGAGAAATCCATAAATTCATTTTTTTTTTAACTGGATATTACAAAAAGCTCACAAATTATTTCTCTTTTTGCTGACCAGCATAGGTTAGGATACCAGTACCTCTACCAATAAGATATTCTAGTTTTATATTGAGTGTCAAATAATCTAACAAAAAATCAGCATTGCTTTTACATCGATATGCCTTATAAGGTTCCAGAACTTTTTTAATTGCCGTTGTTGCTTCGATCAAATGATAATGAGGAATTTTCGTGAAGAAGAAATGATGAGCTACGTGTCCTGTAAATGATAAATCATGATACAGAAATAAATTATTTGTAGTTTCCATTGATAATTAGTCCATTTTTTTACTTTTTCTTTAATGTAAAAATCAACATTGAAAAATTGATACCATCAGTGATATGATGCAGCAATGTATCGATACCGAAACCATACACTCGATCGATGGTTTGTACTTGCCCCATCACGTAACTCCAATAGCCTTCCTCGTAAACCTAAACAAACATGAAACAAAAGAACCTTAAACTTTAAAGAAACCGCAGGATAAAAAGCGACTTAACTGCGCAGTACTGGATATTTCGCTTATAATCCAAGCCATATCAGCAAATGAGTTCATAAATCATTTTATACCTTCCTCAACTTTTATTACACTTATTTTTCTGTTCTTGATTAGGATTCACTTAAACTGAGATTACGATTGGCTTCCTTACTAACTGTGCTAACTACTTTCATAATATAGAAGAGGAAAAAAAGAACTACTTGAAACATCAGAAAACCATATTGACGAAAAAAGTACAAGGTTGTTAAACTTTCATTCATTAAACTATAGAAAATATCATTTCTTACATAAAATATTTCATTTCACGGAACCGAGAAAAAAGCGACACATCATAAATACATATCTACTTCAAGAAAACTTGCAATTTTAAGTAGCGAAACAAAAAAATAAAAAAAACCTGAAACATACCTCTATATTATAATCATTGTGTTGCAAATAAGTTATGATAACAAGCCAGTAACCTTGAAACAACAGCGGAATGTAATAATATTTGATGAATGCAAACCAGTTATTACATAAGACAAAGGCCACCTGGAATATTTACTATGTTGCTGATAGGAATAATTTATTAAGTTTCTGAAATTCAAAAATTCCAAGTCCACAGATTCTGTAAAAAAATCTCTTCTGGAATGCATTTTTAATGTTTTATCACATATTTTCTAGAATTAATAAACTAACCACAGCACAAAACAAACATGCTAAACCACTAATAACACATTCCGTTCGTTCACGATTGGTATTAAAAAGTTTACTATAAGGCCAAAAGTGGCTACCATCTGGTAGACCGACCATCGTATAAATTGGACTCCATCTATAAAGCTCTTTTTTCTTGAGAAAATATGATGTTATATTAAATGACACTTCTCGTTCGGGTAAAAAACAGTGTCACTCATGTCCATTCAATAAGCAGATGAAAAGCAAAAGACTTCAATAGCTAAGAAAATGTTTTTCTGATATTTTCCACATTTAATTGACATCCTAAGCCAGCCAAATCCACAAATACAATATTTAACTAACCGAATAAAACCGGAAAGTGGGATCTTTGAAAAATTGCGCATTATCCAACCACGTGTCATGAAGTCGTTTTCGACTACCCAGGGATGTCCCTAAACTTTAAATTAATTTGAAATAATTAGTCTCTAATCTAAATAAAAAAAAAACCATCTATTACTGATTACGATATGAACACAATAGAGCATTTGACACAAGCAAATAAATTTAATATTAACAAAAGAAAGTAACGCACCATGTCATTATCAATATGAGAAGTGTACTGATGATGTCGTCTGTGCGACTTCTGCCAGGGCCAATAAGGTGCCAAAAGTGGAGCGTGAGCGATATGTCCAAAAAAATCGTTAAGCCAAGTATATTCAGAAAAGGTGCCATGACCACAATCATGACCAACCACAAATAGAGACGATCCGAACATTCCCATGCAGCAATACCTAAAACTGATCATTTATATATTCCAATAAACATCTTTTTTTGCATATTTCAATAAACATCTATTTTTAAATCCAATTGAGTGTTCAAAATCAATACATCCACTTTTTTGTCGCAAATCTTGGTTATTTTGTAGTCATGAGAACCAAAACAAAAATGAACATATCTTACCATATAAATAGTCCAAAAATTCCAAATAATTCGAATACACCAACAAATCTGTACAAACCGTACAATATTATGAAATCGAGAACAAGATAAAACAGTGATTTGAATAGCGACCTTTCGAAACACGATGACGGTACCGCACGTCTTATTTCTTCAAACGATGGCAAATTCGGTTTTGGCAGCTTGAAAATTGAAGACAACAGTAACAAACCAATAAATCACTTAAAAAATATACTGGTGATAGCAACGCATCCTATCCCCCTTACGATTGCCATATGTGCCTTACCTTCTTCGCAATACTTTCAATATCATAAGATTCCAACTCCATTTCAAAAAGCTGTTACAAGTTTCTGCTATGTTCCTCTAGTTGGAAATCAACCTTCCGAGTGGATAAGTCTTTTTCTAATACTATTCAGCAATGACTAACATCCACTAGTTGCCAACAAAGTGAATAATGCAATTCGTTTACGCACTCTTCCAAAGTCTATTTACTGAATAAAGCAGACTTTTTTGCACGAAATTCTATTACTGAACTTGAACATGAATAATGCATGTTATGATAAAAGTTCAGCTCTTATTTTATTTATTGAAACAAAATGAAGGTGAGAAAATGAAAAACTCAGTCTCGAACATTATTCCTGAATTATTTTTACGTCTTAAAAAAAAATAGGCATAGAGAGAGATGGATATTTCTCGTATCGATTGCTACATACGGCTATGTTGCCGTGAAAGTTTTGGGTTTGAGTTTGATTTACAACAATCGAATAGAATTTCTTTCTTATTCGTAATTGATTCGATGGGAGGAGAAGATAATTTCGTACAACTGAGTGAAATTGAGCTCTCTGCTGATCGTACAAGTCGAACGAAAGCTTTATTTCAAACTGATTAATAATACCAATCAGTCTAGAAGGGTAATCGTAACCTTACATCAATATCTACGTCTTTAATAACCCTTTGTATAACTGCAAATCATGTCCTGACCTAAATCAACGATACATTGCCGACAAACTTTTGTACAATTGTAAACAATAAGCTCACAAAAGACTGTAGGAAAGCCTTGTGAAGCAGTTAAATAATACATTCACAAAGAAGGAAAAATAACCATTTAAACAAATTCTATAGAACAATCTCCATACTGAGAATATACAAATTACAGACAACATTATTTCGGTTTTTCCAACATATGTGCCCTTTTGCAAATTTCTTCTCAAATGTATGTTTTGAATGAATATATTTCCGTCTATTTTTCAGTGTTTGAAGATACAATAATTTTGCTATTTGGTCGCTTTGAGGAAAATGATCTAAGGCAAAACATATCTATTTCAGGAACTTGACGATTTTCGAGATTGTAATAGGTCTGCTAACCAGACGATCTTTTTTCCAGTAGTTATAAACCTCGAAGTTATCAGCATAATTATATAGATCTACATAACACAAACCGGCTGCATCAGCCAATCAATAATTTGAACTACCTTATTGGCCCATACACAAAGGAATATCAGGAAATCTCACTGAATGCGACCGGATTGAAAAGCTAAGCATAAGAAAAAATACGAATACCAAGTGATACAATGTATAATTTGTAATATTCATTAAATTTAACGAAAAATACATAAACTTCTCAGAAAAAAAAATTGTAGAGCAGAAGGAATGAAGGGAAATCAAATTTCCGTAACAAACCCAGCGAAATTTAAAAGTTTTACATCTAATGAAGTATCTAAAAATCCTATCAAACATATAATTATTAAACAACAAATGAATTTACCTGGGATGTCATCATCGTCGTCATCGTCTTTGTAGTGGACAATACCGCACTAATCACCACTTCCAGTCTTCCTGAATAGCAGATAGTTTTATCAAACCGTTAACGAAAATGAAACAGCAGGTAGATCTGAACTGCTCATTTCTTGCACAGTGCTTTTTGATCTTTGCTCCCCGAATCAAGCCTTCTCATTCTCCATCTTCCACATTCACTTTCTCATCTCTTCATAACCTCTCGCTTCCTTGTTCGTCCGCCACTCCAAAGATCATTTAAATTGCAGCTATCCTAAGGTAAATGTTTTCTTTCGTACCCAATGGTAAGTGGAATGAACCCTGAAATATAATCTACGCGTACGTTACGTGAAGAGGGATTTTTTTGAGTTTCGAAAACGTATATTCCACGTCTCTAGTAGTGTGTACTAAAATATGACAGACGAAGCTATCATTTGTTACGGTTATCACTGCCTAGTAACGCAACTTTTTCTTTGATCTGCTAACGATAGTGTGTCAAAGTTCCAAATATAAAATGCGTTGCATTCTCGTGCTGTCACTTTCCGAAATGATTAACTGCCAATAAAGATCGGACATGGCTAACGCAGAAATTAATAAGTAGGATGTCAACTTATTATGAGAAAATTTACTTGCAACTAGTCAGTAAAATTAAGCAAGTGTCATTGCCAGATTTCAAATGTTCAAATAGTAGTCTACCAAAGCGGGATAGTGAAAACTGATAGAATGAAGATGTTATAAAAAATACCCGAGAGTTCTTCTAGTACAATTTATATACTTATCTACTCACCATAAAATAACTGTCAATTCAGTGATATTTGCCTAGCTTTACTGGCCTTTATTGCCAGGTTGCAAGTCCTTCTGCAATAATCCTGGACTGAATTGCGCTTCTCTGAATTCCTCGAAATGTTTAGGTACCAGTACATATCCTCTTTTATTCATAAACGAAAAGCGCACAACATCCGACATCGAATTTTGGAAGAACATCCTGGCGTTATGAGTACTATTCTGTGATTTATAAAGCTACTTCAAAAAAGCTAGAGGTATAGGGAATTTTTGATCACAGTCATCATGAACTCCAGTAACTATAAACTAATATCTTTCATCTTTTTCAACCACACTCCACTCATTTTCATTATTCCAAAACATTCATTTTGCAAGACCTTTCCGTGCTGAAATATATTGCAAACACAATTAACAAAAGAAATTCATGAGTTTTGTTAACAAGATAAGACTAAGTTACCAAGACTTTCATAGAGCATTAAAGAAGTATAAGTCTTCAGCAGAGAGAAAATTCTTTAAAATCGAGAACATTATCGATAACTCCTTTCCAACAACTTTTCATGATACGATTTTAAAATTTGAAAAAACCTCTACCTCGAACATTAAAAAACATAGAACCAAGTCGTTCATTAATGATATTAATGGAACAGAAAAAAAAACTTCAATGTTGATAATGCTCTATAAATCTCTAAAGCAGGAAAGAGCTCTGAAGATGTTACGCATACAAAGCTCTTTTGATCAATGGTGTTAACTACTGTCACATGAACAATGATATAATTTAAATACTTAATCTGGCATTCCATCAGTCCAGGATATGCACTCTTGAGCGTAAGAATTTCATTTTTTTCACATATTCGAAGAAATGAAGTAATAAGCACTAAAAAAATCTCCTTTAAATCAGAAAGTCAAAAGCGGCAAACTTAACACATCACCAACAACTTTCTCCTTTTGACTTTAGGAACGCCAGTATAAGCAAGAAGCATGTGAAATCAGCAAATGATACTGAAACCTATACGTTTATGAAACATTTAATTACGAGGTTTGATTTCAATTCTGTGCGGAAATGCCTAAAAAAATTAAAAATTTGGTAGAAAATAAAGATTTCTTCATTACCACTGATATGAAATAGCCGAAAAAGATACTAAAAAAACAAAACGCCAGTCGTAGAAAGCTAAAATCTACCATAACCGCATGAAAGCAATAAGAAATGCACCATACAACATAACTCGATTGCACTCAATTTTGTGACTTATGGAAAACATGACCATCAGGAACAAATAATCATTAAATTCTATTGCACTATCTTCATCCAATTTTGAAAAATAACACCATTTTAAACGGAGATAAAATAATGACATCATCGATGAGGAAGCAAAAAAGTCTGGATGTTTTTTCTGATTTAAGAATTTTTCACTTTGTCCAACATGATACCCAAAGTGCCTTGTCTCATCAATAAGAACTTTCAAAGCAGAAAATCACTCAATGCGAGCTTCAAATATAAAAATGTAAACATATATCCGGCTCACAAATTTGGAAAAAGTTAAGCTTTAGACCAAGTGACTTCATTACTTCCAGTATTAAAGGGTGTACGAAATCCAGGTATCATGAGAACTAGAAATGCTCGAGATGGTCTTCATTTATCATCTAATGTGCAAGAGATATTCCACACGTCTTATATGACATGATGAAATGAAAAAAACTAGATATTAAATCATGACACTAAAACTAGTTTTAAAATTTCAACATGAAATTTACACCAGCAAGAGATAAGCCTGGCATCAATTTACTCTTAAATAGCAAAGCTATTATATTTACTGACTGCATACCACAAATTTCCTGTACAGGATGAAAATGTGTGAATGTACAAATAATGACATACTGTTAAGGTTGCAGAAAAAATATAAGTTGTGTAAGAGCTTCACTATTTCAGAATAAATTCATTCCGACCTTATCTCATGCTATTGTAAATTTCATTGAAACACATTTTCCATTGAAATACGAACGAATTAGAGGACTGATAAAAAATGACATATTATAAACGATCATGCGTTCAAAGTTGCGAAACCCCTAAAAATCCTATTTATGGAACATTTTTCCACACGATATTTGATGAGTCGTTTCTCTCGGAATTTTTCTTTTTTCATCATTTATCATTCATTGCATTCAGAACAGTTTGATCACTCTGACAGCCGTTTGTACTCTTGGTGCCGCGTAGGCTATAATCAGCAGCTTCTGCACGTAAATTCATCATGAATTTCTTGATTTGATATCCAAACCTTATTAAACGACAACAATTATTAATATAACCTTGCTGTGCATAAATAATTGAACGAAAAACTCAACTGAGACATAGAAATTATCCAAAAAATTTGTGTAAAAAACATACATTTGCATAATATTGAGATAAACTGTTTAATCTGTTGGAATTTCATTCTGAACAATAGTGGCTTTGGCCTTTACTTGAAATGTAAATAACTAGCCAATTTCTTTTCCCACGAAGCAATCAGCGCTGATGAATATCACAATTAATTATTCGCAGAAATAACGTACCAGTTGTAATCTATGCACAATCCCAGAAGAAGAGCAAAAATTATATAGAAATTTCGCCTCAGTCCTTTTGCTAATTTTGGATGAATCCTTGGTCGTGAGGGAAAACTATGATTCGAGAACTGCCAGTAACCTCGACCCACTTTTCTGTCGGTATAATGCATTGGATCCTTACGTTTATTGCCTGCACAAGACTTAGTTTAAAAGATCATTTATGACGACTTTTATGACTGAGTAGAAATACTTTATAATTTATGAGAAATAACCGAATAAATCATGAAGCCAAAATTCAATCAAAAATCAAAGGTAGAGCTTAACCCAAAATCGTATATTTTGATGGATGGTAATCCTCTTCTGGTTTGCTAATCTCATTCAGAGATGGAATACCACTTTCAGGTCTCTTAACAAACATGTCAACTGCTGCTAGTCTACGGAAATTTCTGCGTGACGTATTTAACATTCCTGCAAAATGATTGCGAAATTTGTCCAGAAAGAACCAAGAAACAACAAGACCATCATTCGGCAAAACCATACTGTATTAGTGAGCTCGACGAATGAATCAATAATGTAACTCACCCTATGAATGCAAACATTCAAAAAAAGTTGCGAAAATCGCAATGTTTTAATGGAACACTATGAGAATAAGAATTTCATATCTAGTGATATGCAACGCAGTTGGAAAGATGTCATGGACTTATCCAGTTTTCGGGGTGGGATATTAGTGCGTTGGAACTTCCTCGAATCCCGAAGTGCCGTAGTTTTAGGTGTTGTAAATATACGTGTATACATGAAGCATTGTAATGCCTTATTAAGCACTGGAAAAATGCTAAGAAAACCTAAAATACCAATAATAAGTAAAATGAAGCTCCAAATCAAAAGTGGCAAGAAGAAAAGAGATGCTCCTATATATTTCAGACATTTTGGTAAAAAACACATGTCGTCAAAATGTTTACCGCGTTATATGGAAAATCCTTTCCAAAAGAACCCAAAGAAAGGAGCTAAATCCGTAAGTAATTCCAGTGGTTCGTGAATGGTTCCAGTTGTTTTGTTTTTTTCATCGATCATATATTTGATCTTAATGTTTAGGGAAGAACAGTGTATAGCATAGTTTTGACGTAATTTATTTTACGCGATTGATTTATAAACTTTTAATTGGAATTAAAAAGTAAGGAACTTGCGGACGTGAACTATTTTACAAAGTGGATTTGAGATTAATTGGATATTACATAATCTGAATGACTTATTCATCATATGCAACTGATGGTTTCCTATAAATGTTGTTAAATTCAGTTACCCATTGATGCAGGTGACGAAGGCGTGGTTGGAAAACGAAGCTGGACAGCTTTTGAAGAAAATAATGAACAGATCTTTAAGTAACGATGATTTGCATGGAGGCGCATATACTGGAGGAGCTGGCATTGCATATGCTATGTTAAGAGCATCTTCATCATCTTTTAATCATAGTCGAGAGGAATCAATGAAATACGGAAGGAGCGTACTTATGCAGCATTTAGAAGCTGTTAGAAAAGTTCGTTCTAAGCATTCATTGTAGAAAACGGTCGTTTAACAGCTGCTTTGATATTGTTCATTGATCATGTAATACACAGTAAGTGTATTTTGGATGAAAAAAGTGAGAAAGGCGCATCTCTGAAAAAGTATAACTTCCATGTATAGTAAGATAGATTGAACCAAATAAGAATGAGCGACATGAGCTGCAAGTGTTGTACTTCTTGTCTTTTTAGCGAGCGTTTTCTCCATCAAGTAATTTACTCTAGCTTATAACTTTAATCGACTTTGAAAATCAGTGTTTTATTACGGATAAATTTACGATTTTAATATGAATAGTTTTCAGTGTTTGTTATGATTTTTCAGTAGTGACTCATGAAGGATTTCTACAACTTATTATTCTGGTTACAGAAAGAATCAAATCGAGAAACGTGTTATTTATTGGGATCATTAAGTATTTACGTGATCTATGTACTTTACGAAAAAACAAGCGAAAGAAGCAAACAGTTGATTAATCGTATTATTGAGATTGGTTATCTTATAGCCAGCAATGATGTACTTGGTGATGGAGATGACGAACTGCTTGCTGGACGTGTTGGTTTCCTCGCTGCGGTCATCACCCTTAGGTTTGCTGTCTTTTTCTATTAGAAGTTTTCTTATACCAATTTGATTTCTAATTTAAAATTACTAATTATTTTAAATTTCATTTGATTTCCAGAGAGCATACAGCTCGTAAAATCATTCCTGATGCATGTATTGGAAACGTTGTAAATAAAATAATTACCTCTGGTAGGTCTTATGCTGCTTCGAAGCAGTTTAAGGTTCCATTAATGTATCAGTATCATGGACGACATTACCTGGGTACGGCTCATGGTCTTATGGGTATCCTGCAGATGCTACTCTGGTAAAAACAATTATGTATTTCTGTGTACCTATACTATTTGAAATCCAAATTAAACCGTTGTTATTTAGTTATTTGATGCAACTTATTTCCTAACGTTGATACATATATCACTAACACAATTGAACATCGCTTCTCTTAGATGGCTTATGATCACATCCGTTTTGCTTTCTGTTTTGCCTTTTATGAATAGGTGATCATATAGTTTTTAAATCTTTTCTTTCTACTACTTGAAAGTTCATGCGCTGTTTGCAGCTTCATTGACTTTTTGGATGTGGAGGCAAAATCTGATGTTTTGCAAACAGTGGATTGGATTGTATCGCTACAGTTAAAAAATGGTAACATTCCGTCAAAATTAGAAGAGGAAGGGATCGATCGAGGTGAAAATGAACTGGTACATTGGTGTCATGGTGCGACTGGTGCTGTTCATTTGATGATTGTTGCATATTTACGAACCCACAACGAAAAATACCTAAAAGTTAGTTTTCTTAGATATTTTTTTAATAAGCTTTATAGTATGTCAGTTGAAATATGGTGAAGTTCAGTAAGCTTAACAGCAGTCACTTTTAAATGTTACATGAAATCATGTAATAAGTTGGGTACTTCTATATACATAACATATCCGGATTTTTTTTCCAAGCTATACTTACAATTTATGTTTGACTGTTATGTATCTTATTACTCTTATAAAGGGTAGTACTTTTGTACAGTAGTCGAATTGTAGAAATGAAATTTCAGTGTGCAAATGCAGCATTGGATCTTATTTGGCAGAAAGGTATTTTGATGAAAGGACCAGGAATATGTCATGGTGCTGCTGGAAGTGGTTATGCTTTCCTATTGTTTCATCGACTTACCAATGAACAGGTTCGTTTTTTTGTGGTCGAAAACACGACTGACATACATGCGATAGAATTCATAATTTTCAAGCAATCGCATATTTTTCTTCTCACTAACCCCATTCCTAAAATTGTATTGGCTGTTGGCTTCATGTTTTTTGAATGAAAATTACTTCAACAAATATATTATTTACTCTCTTTCCAACAGAGATAGTTGAAATAACCTAAAAATGAAGGTATTAATGGATGATCTGAACTCAGAATCGTTTGCAAGTAGTTATGTTTAGATATATTAGTTCTTCCTTTTCAGCGCTACCTGGAATGTGCTCGCTGTATTGCGAAAGCTTTTTGTGGTAAAGACTTCGAACGAAGGGCTCGAACACCTGACCGGCCATACAGCTTATTCGAAGGGATCAGTGGAGCTTTATGTTTTATGTGCGATTTATTGGAACCAGATAAAACGCAATTTCCCCTTGTACCTATACCGTTTTCCTGATTGTCTTTAATGTATTATTGTTCATTGTGAATTACTTGGAGACTAAAAAAGTATTATCGGTATTGTGTCAGTTGTTTGTTAAAAATAGATTTTGTTTCGTAAAGTTTTATCACTAGTGTGGTGTTTTATGGTAATACCGCAGTAGTTTTCTGTTTTTTAATAAAATGACTTTTACATTAAATATTTAGTGTCTAGCACGCGCAGTGAGATTGAATTCGGAGGTGGGATAAAGGAGGTGTTTTGAATAAGGTTCACTCAGAAATTTGCATAACGACACTTGGAGGTGAGTGTGCGAGATGTGTTTCTCACGTGTACTTTCAGATTCGGGAAGTGAAGGCAGTAAAGCCATGTTTCCCACTGTGCACGGACGATATTTTGACAATCCGTATTTGACCAATAGCAGAACTGAGTCAGATAAGGTATTCATAGTATTCATCTAATGTTTAAATTTCATTGAATGTTTGAATTTGTGGCATGTTACTTCTTCAATTGCTAGTTTTTATGGACAGTTGCGCAGCATACTAGCTGTCGGTTTAATATATCTCAGTAATTATTTAGGCAACGTTTTATATTAAATTTAATACTTCGGTACTCTTTCTTGAAGGTCACTAAACAAATCCTAAAACAAGAAGCCGCAAAGCTCGCAGAAGAGATTATGAAACGCAGACATAATTCGGATGATTATGATGGAGGACCCTATGTTGGGGTTGTAGGTGACGGGTACAGTGTGCTGTACGCATCCCGACTTTTGCCAGAGAAGGCAGAACAGTATGCAAACTTCTGTAATAGTGTGGTCGAAGAGCAATTAAAACATGTCAGGGTTGTATGTTTTTTTTTCACAATAATGAAAACTGCAGTAAATCACTTTCAATTTTAACTGACATTAATATGGTTGGTGAGATTGCCATCTTAGTTAATTAGTTGTTATGTGGTGATACAGTGAGTAAAGTATTTTGTTATTTTCTTTTACATGGAAATTTGTTTCGCCAAATTCATTGTATTAGGTTTTTTACAGCAGAGTGGACATTTCAAAGAAGAAGGGCAATATTTACTCGGTACACTTGGGATATATGTCATCAAAGCCATACTAGATTATGAAATGAAGAAGTTTGTAAATACAACAATCATCAATAAAGTAGCATCTTTGATTGATGTAATATGTGCTAGGGATTATTTACCAAACGGTGCAGATGAAATGCTTGTTGGTAGAGCCGGTTTTCTAGCAGCAGTTTTAACTTTAAGGTTGGTATGTTCAATATTTTATTAATTTGAACAAGAAATCGGAAATTTTATGTTTAATAAGAAATTTCGAATCTTAGTTTAATTAATATGAGTTCTTTACTCTTATTGTATTAGTTTTCTAAGTATTGAATTTTCTTCTTTTGCAGAATGCGCCTGCAACATGACATCATATCTAATTCACTCGTTAGAAAAGTGATTGATTGCATAATCGATTCTGGTCGTCGTTACGCTAAACGGCACAAATCTCGAGTGCCATTAATGTATCAGTATTATAACGTTGAATACCTCGGCGCTGCTCATGGTTTGATGGGAATTCTACAAATGTTGCTTAGGTAAAAAAGAGACTTTTCTTTTATTAATATTGTTTCTTAAATTTTATTACTGATTTGCAACATTTTCTTTCAGTATGAAAAATTAGTTTTTCTAGAATAATTTGTGAAAAAATATTCAAAATAATAATTGCAGTTTTCCTGAACTTCTGGATGATAAAGCATTAAGAGATATTGAAAGTACATTGGATTGGCTTCTGGAGATACAGACAGAAAATGGTAATTTTGCACCAAGTGTCGACGAAGTCGGCATAAATCGTGGATCCAACGAACTTCTGCATTGGTGTCACGGCGCAACTGGAGCTGTTCATTTAATGATTGTTGCTTATTTGTGTACTAAGAAAGTGAAATTCTTAGAGGTATTTGTCTTTTTCGTATTCCTACTTTTGTTCTTTTAATCAATGATTATCTAATAATATAGTATAAATAGCATAAATGGCTACTTTCTTGCAATTGTAATCCTTCTCGTTATTTTTCGTTATTTTTCATAATTTTTTATTTCCAGTGTTTATTTTTGTTTATAAAATATCTTCCTAATCTCTAATTTGGCTATAGACAGTCCTGTGAATTTAGTCATCAGTAACAACGCTCAATCAGCTAATACGCGTCCATATGTATGCATTTAAAAAAAACCGATTTTTGCAAAAAGGCACTTCTGTTTCTTTAATATTGCCGATATTCTCAGAAAAAGCTATTCAAACAAATTATTCTAACATTTATTGCAAAATCGTATCAAGCTCAACATAACAAAGACGAAGAAAGCAAAAGATCTTAATATAAATTTCAATTTTCGTTTACATTTTAATATCATTAGGAGCAGGAAATTGTTTAAAAGTACATTTAAAATGGAAATTGGTCTGCAAATAACTGGAAATTCAATTCATTCCATCTTTTAGTTTCCTTACTTATATGAAATGTTTGTAGTATGTTTTGTCTGACACAATCAAACATGTTCCATACGTTTCAGGCAGCTGAAAAGGCGCTCGATCTTATATGGAAACGCGGTGTTCTACGGAAAGGGCCAGGAATTTGCCATGGTGTTGCAGGTGGTGGTTATGCTTTCCTTCTGTATTATCGTTTAACCCAGAAAGCTGTGAGTTTTTAATTGCATATGGATTTTGATAAATAAAGTCTTTGCATTAAAGATGGCAGTACCTCACGTCGTACTTCAATATTAGAATTTTTTTTTAAAGATTTCGCGATTCCTTACACTACAATTGTGTAATGTGATTCCGTCTGGTTAAATGATATCTTTTTTCAGAAATATCTGGAATATGCGCAATGTTTTGCTCAAATTGCGTACGATCAGAATTTCAGAAAGCATGCCCGAATACCAGATAGTCCATACAGTTTATTTGAAGGCATCGGTGGTTTGTTGTGCTTTCTCGTCGATGTTTCAAATCCATCAGTGGCTCAGTTCCCTTTAATTCCAATCAAATTCGAATAAATATTCTTTCTGTACATTCATATTTTATTCGTATATTTGGTGAGCTGTAGATATATATTAGCAGAATTTTTGTTGAGATAGCAGTTTATTGTAATTGTTTTTGTATGGTCATTTTCAACCTGAGAGATTATGAATAGAACATATAAAATGAATGGTTTTTGTTTCGACTTGTTTCTTATTTCATGCTAGAAATTAAATTAGAGTAAATGGAAATTTAAAAAGTAAAATTATAAGATTGTGATGTAACAGAGAGTATGTTGTGAAATGTCAAAAGTTTCAGACTTTTTTTCCAGAATATTTATGTATTTTTTCCATGGATCTGCAAATAGTGATGTAAAATAAATGTAGAAATAAAAAAGTTCTGAACTATCGGCTTTTATAGTAAAAATGATTGTATAATTTATGTTGCTCTAATTATTTCTCGTTCATAGGTAATCTACTAAGTACTAAATACTGCGGTATATTTGATTTGAGTCGTTTGATCCTTCATTCATTTATTCCATCATTTTCGTGTTTCAGTAATGGTGGTGAAAGTTTCGTGGAGAGTTGCATATTTCATTGTCATTGTTAATTATCATCATCACCCTTATGAACGAAAACAGCAGTAGGGCTACCAGTTTTTTTATTTTTGTCCTGAAGAGACAAGCATGTCGTAACATTACTTTAGTAATTTTTAGGCACTCTTGATGAAGATTATGAAAGGGCGGCATGAATTACACATAGATAGACAAAATGCGATAATGGGACTAATACTAGTATGCAAATCGCACAGCATGTCGTCCTGTGCTCTTTGCTAAGCTGTAGAAGCCGGTATGTTCATGTCGTCAATTTGTCTACACTGTTTTATTCTCATGCACTTTCCTACAGTGTTATCATTTCTTAAGACTATCTTTTTCTTTTTTGCTACCCATTATTCCTTCTCCTTCAAGGGTATATTAAAGAAAAATGAGGGACTTTTAACCGAATATATAGTTTGATAAAGCCCTTGATAACTATATTAGTTATCAGGATTATCAGGACAGTCTTGCATTTAAGCCACGAGAAATATTTGAAATATTGATTTTTTACCTTGATAAATTTAATGCTTTTATTAGATAAAAAAGGAGTTACTTTTGTTTTTATAAATTAGAAAATTACTTTATCATGGATGCGAAAGAAACTACTGAAGAAAAGTGGAATCTGTAAAAAAGGTGTAATCTCTTGAACATAGTTCACATGCTATATTTCTTCGAAAAATCTTTAAAGTACTTGAAACATCATCTTCAGAGTATTTGAATAAGATATTGATATAGGTCTAATTTATTGCAAATAAATCAGTTTAAAAATAGTTTTTACAAATTATATACTGATTCTTATTTGATGAAACTATCAGTGTACTAGTCGTAATATTGATACATATTATTTGGTTGTTCATCATAATCTTTTATTGAAAACTATTCTGAAGGGTGTGATATACGCAGTTTACAAATCAGCAATTTTGAGCATTAAAACTGAATGACGTTGCTTATTAATGTGTTGGTTGCTGCAGAAGTAAGATGCAAATGATAATGATGATATTGGTAATGAGATTGGAGTCAGAATACATTCTCTCACTGACGTACATGTCATTCACAGTTGTCAATCAAATATGATGTTGTAGCAGTTGACTTCTCCTCCTCCATCTTTTTTCACATGTATTATTCATTCTCTTTCCTTTTTCAACTGTTTTTACTTCCCAATATATATTTTGATTGTAAACATTACATCCTTTATTTTCCAGTATTTCAGTATCACTCGCTAGTTCACTGACCGATTCTTTCAAAATTTACCTATTCACTGCTGAAGCTATAAATGTAAAGTCTGTTGCTTTCACTTCATTTCATTTCATTTCATATAAACTGCTTAACTCTTGATATTTTGACATTTTGAGGAGAGTTTCTTCTTTTTTATGCGGTTTTATTGGTGATCTTTGTTTTATTCTCAAATACAAGAGTCTTATTCTACTCGAGTTTAAATTAGTAATCTGTTTCAACAAACTTTGTGCACAGTGATTTTACAGTAATCTTCATTTTCATTACATCTAAAAGAATTTATTACTTCCAGATCCTCTATGCTACTTGAACTAATTCAGTAACAATCTGATAGTAATCAAATAAAATCGATTTGCAAAAAGTGTATACTAATCATCTCTTCTTGGAATTGGATTTCAATAATTATCATTCTTGAGATTGAAACCAGCTACGGAGTCCCATTGTTTTGGGAAATAATTATTCAAATAACCTGTTTCATTTGAAAATAAAACACCAAAACATAGTTGAACGTGAAATATGGTACTGGAAAAACCGCTTGGTTATAACTGCTTAGTCACTTGTTTAAGAAATGAAATTGAACAGGATGAAGTTTTTTTCCTGATTTTTTTCTTGCTTCAATTTCCTTTGTGTTATGATTCTATGATGTAAATCGTTCGATGAAGTTAATCGAGGAAAATAGAATACAGGCCGACAGAATGACGCATAATTTGTTTAGCAGTCACTATCAAATTTGCATGTTTTGACAACATTTGGAATTTTCATTGGTTTTTTATTTCGCTCCCTATTAGTATCAGCAATTGTTTGGTTTTGTTCTTTTTTGTACAGTCCACATTTCCAAATATAACGTCCATTATTAATTTCTTAAATTTCTTTGACATAATACGTCCTATTATTGCAACATATAAAATTGTGTTGCTCTTTTTGCATTTCCCATTTGCAGCTGAGATTTTTTGAGTTTGATCAGTGAACTATGTGTTAGGAAACTCCATTTAAAAACATAAATGCTTTTATGTCTAATCTTCTTGAAACATATTTTTCAACAGTTCTTATAAAAAATTTGAAAATTTTGATTAGTGCATTGAACAACCAAAAATCTGATAATACTTTTCGGAGTCATCCAGTTTTAAAAAATGAGAATTGTGGATCGGTCCTGAAAAGATTGTAAGCATCTCTAAAAGATAGCGAGAGTGTATTTAACGAATGTTGCAATCAAATGAACAGCAGGAGTTGAATGACAACATCACTTAAAAGAATACACCGATGATAGCCATAATGTATTGCTCCTGCTACTCCAGTCGGCCTGTTTCCTGTTTCGCTTTAATCATTTTTAAATTGAAATAGCTACAAAAGAAGAGAAGATTAATGGAGGCATAAAATAACGACAGTAACCATTTCTTGCATATATGGTCTGCGTCAGATTAATTAGCACAGTGCAATTATGAATAGCGTAAATTAAACCTTTGGATTATAAAATGATTAAGATGTTGTTCTGTTCATATGATTTACAATCAGCGGAGTGCATCCCTGATTTATTATCATTCATTATCATTACAGTTGTTTTGCTCTCAATTAATTAGCACCACATCTCAGTACGATCTATTTCATCATGTTACGAGGTTAATATATAATATATAAAATAAAAACATGTCAGGATTAAAAAATTTTTTTCCCTTCATGCAATGTCGGGAATATTGCAGTAGATTTGAAGTAACAAAATAGAGCATCCTGTACAACGAAAAAAGCAATATTTTTTTGATATTTTTTGAAAATACTTTCGAATTAAACAAATTGAAAGAAGCTTATTCTTAAAAAAAACAACTTCAATGAACAACAGACAAAAAATGCACAAGCTTGCTTTCAAAACTTGAGAGTTTAGCGGTGTTTAAGTACCACGTCAATTCTCAACTTCATCTTTAATCTACTTGTTTACCCTGCAGTATTTGTTGCATCACTATCGCTACACATTTTCAACGCAAGAATTGAGTATTGTTATTTGTGTCAACAACATGCAGTAGCTACCGAAAAAATGTTGATGTTATATAGATAAAGAAAGGAAAAAGAGAGAACCATCTATTGAAATTGACATAACAACTACAGTTTCTCCATGCTGGATTGGGAGAGTTGCAGGACAAACATGGATAATCAGAAGGACGACAGTGCTCCTTGACAACGACATGACACTTGCAATACAACTATCTGATTAACCTCTCTTTTGGAACTCTTTTATAATATATACATCGAATTACATGCTAGATTATTCACAACTTAGTTAACATCGAATTTTTTTCGAAACTAATAATTAGAAATCTATTTTGGATAGGATATAAGATCAACAGACATACACTACACAGTAAAATATAAATAAAGTAGTTAAAGTAGAGATTACTTTAAAAAAATCTTTCAATAACTTTATGCATTTTCCAACTCAAATTTCAACGCTTAACATGTTATATTTTTCATTTACGTCAATTTTTAAAGTGAAAAATCTGGTTTCTAAAGCATAAGCATATTCCAAAGAACACTTGTTGTTATAATTCAGAAATGAGAATAAATTACATAACTAAAAATATATGCAAAATAGGGCATGTTATTATTGAATGAATCTAACCAATCCCTTTTGTCATGAAACAAATGGTGTCAGCAAATAGGGTGCATTGACTGTTCAATTTATTTACAGTATGATATGTCAGGAGTTAGTATTTAAGAGAAATAAGAAAAATAACATAAATAAAGAAAATGAAATTTCTCAATAAAAAGGAATGACCCTGCAGTAAAATATTGAATGATTACTGGAAGACACTTTGTTATATTCCTCTTCAGTGGATTAGCTCTGAAAAAGAGCGGCTGATGAAGAACCTATATCAAATGATAAAAACACGCATATATATATGTATACAAAACACCTAGATATATACAAACAGACAGATGGAAGCCCTATAATGAGTTATCAAAGGGAATCAGAAACAATATATATTATAATAGCAGAAGACAGGAGCAGGAAGTCATTAAACAAATCCCCCTCAAAACCCACATGAATAGTCATTTAATTGCCTGTAATCCTGAAACATTACGGATTCTAGATCCGGTGCAGCACAAGTCATTCAATAATGGAACTAAATGCACTCGTATTTAAACCTTGTGAGATTTAGTATTATTATATTCCGGATTACTCATTATAAGATTTTCATAAATTTTATTCGGAAAAAAAACAAAAAACTTTTTCAGAGATCCATGGATTAGTCAATCTTATTTTCCGCAGTTTATGTTGTAAAATTATACCTAGGAAAATACATATAACTTAATGTTTACGGTAGTCAGAATGATGATTCTTCAGAAGCATTCACTTTCTGCACAAAATTATTTGTTGGATGTAAAGGGTTAAGAGATCATATATTATTGATTATATCTGCTTGCCAAATGTTCATTATTATATTAATGAAAATAATTTCGATTAGTCTAATTAGTTTAAGAAATTTTGTAAAATAGAATTCATATTAATTTTGGCGATAGAATGAGAGGAATTAACACGAAAAATAACTGTCAGATAACGTGAAAGGGAAGGAATAGAATGGTGGTAATACTGGAATGTTAATATCGACATCTATATGATAAAAAATGTGAAATGAAGAAAGCTCTTCAACAACGGACAGATTTCTCCTTCCAATTTGATTTAAAATTATTTCCTTTCAAGAACAAAGCTAAATCAATGTTAGGACCTTTGAGAACGATCTTAAAATCCGAGGAGTTCAACTCCTCAGTTTCACCAGTAAGGAGGACATCCGTTTCTAATTTTGGAGAAGGAACAAATAATGAATATATTCTGATATGGATCATCCAAAATCTTTGATATGAGTGAGAATCAATATGAAACAGGCAGACAGACAGTAAAAGCATACCGCTCGCAAAATGAAATACTTCCGTACCGTTTCTGTCACTGCTTCAGCGGTCAGTGGAGGAAGATCGAAAAGGATTATGTTGGAGACAAGTTCATATTAAATAACAACTGTTCTTGCTTCCTGCAAATGTTTCTGGAAACACCTTAGCATCCCACACAGTTCACCGTATAAGTCAAGTGGCTCTTACATGGTGGATAAACGAGGAAATTTTATGATCTTTCCAAGTCCATTACCATTCATTTCATTTATCCTATTTTTCATTTCAAAACTTCAAAAAGTTTTCGGGATAGCTTATGTTGGTACTGAAAAATCGCTCAAAATAACCTTATTGGCGTTTAAATATATCACAGATAAGCGCACACAAACTTTTCGGAAAATCGTTAAGATACAAAACAGAGATAAAAAATTTGCACTTGCTGAAGTTAACATAATAACACAATATTAGGAGAGTCTAATTTTAAAAGGCAGTTCAAATAACCCAAAGGAAAGTTTTAACGTTAAAACAATGTCGATACAGACCTGAGAGGCTGAATTTGTATGTATCCGTATAATTCTGGTGTGAATTTTACTCATTTCAATTCGCCAAAATTAAAAAAGTTCGAATTTTTGTGGCAAAAATAAGCTCAGTAATTTCCTGGAAACATTGTTCTAGTCAGTTTCATCGAAGTGATGATTTATGTGGGTTGATGTGACAACAGGAGGTTAGTTTAGATATATCATCTTTTTCCAGTGGCATAACTGGAAAAAGTGTTTGCAAAAAAATCAAATTCGTATGATCTTCTCTTAATAACCATAACATTGTTGATGGACGGAGTGAATTTAACAGGACATTTATTTCACAAATTTATAAAGCACAATATCGCTTGAGCCTATATCATATAAGAAATATTGATCCACCGAGTGCTCAAATTATATCGAAATTGGCTAGAAGAGCAACTGAGCAGCATTATTTTCCCTATATACATCTGATTTAAGGTACAGACCGGTAATTTGTTGCAACAAATTTGGAATGTAAAAGGTATTATAATGCGAAATCAACAGTAAGAAAATTTTTGAAATTTGTCATTAAATAGTGAAAATAATTTAGGAAGAAACAATTCTCATCGATAGAGTGAATAAATGAGAAGATGTAACGACCGTTTCAGGAAGACTTTTTAGAAAACGAAGTTGCTTTATCCTGAGAATAGAAAAGAATGAAATGAATTAAAGGAGAAAGTGGAAATGAGTCTTTCAATATTAAATAGAGAAAATATCACATTCAAAAATTCTTGGATATGAAAAACATTTTAGATATAAGGAAGGGTTTCTAAAACATCGGTTTCAAGGAATATTCATCAAAACCAACTTTTAAAATAATGAAACGATAATTAAATACATGTGGAAATGCTTGTTGCTATGATATCATTTACAGTATAACTTTTCTGCTAACTAACTCAATAGTTTGTTGCTTCTGCTGATGTTGCTGCTGAGTAATGTATAAACGCATCAAATCACCGCTTGACACGTATGGAAAGCCGACAGTACCAGCAGCCATTGCTGATGTAGCCGTAGCTGAAGCTCCTGATGGATCTACTGCTGTCGCTGCAACGGCAGGTGCTGGTACAAACTGCTGTGGTAGTTGTGTTCGAGGGACCGCCGCCGCAGCTGCTGCTAAAAACCGTGAGTGATCCGGTAAAAAAGTACCCGGTAAAGTACGTGTTGTACCAACTGTTAGTGGGGGATATCCAGGGGCAGCAAGGAATGAAGGTAATCGTGAACTCTGCTGATAAAGTGGATTAAATAGTGATGATACAGCACCATACTGTTTAAAAGCATCAATGCGTGTTCGTGTTGTTGCAGAAGGTCGTCGTCGTAACTTACCCGTCGATCCACCAATAAATACTTCATCTTCACAAGAAGCATCTAGCATCCAGTAATTACCTGAAATATTTCTTATTGAAAAAATACGTAATATGGTTAACGGTAACGAAATAGCATTCACTATGTACACTCTTCAACAATTTTTAAATCAACAGAAACATAATTGATATTGCATTGTAGTTGGGCTAATTGAACATATCGAAAGTATTAAAACTCAAATTATTGAGCCGAAATATTGGAGGCTTATGGTATCACTTCAGTAAAAAGTCTTCGCTCAAAAATGAGGTGCACGAGCTTCATAGCATCAATTACCCAACAAAACAATGCAAATTCTAATGTAAAATATAATGATTTATGAAAAGCATGAACTGACAAGCTATTAACAATTTACGGAGGACGCTACTTCATTGACGAGTAAAAATGAATAACGATACCTTTTCCAGGGTCATCATAACTCCTCGGTACTTTGACGAAACATTTATTAAGAGATAAATTATGCCTGATCGAATTTTGCCATCCTTGTTTATTGTCCCGGTAGAAAGGATAATTTTTCATGATATAATCATAAATCCCACTAAGTGTTAACCGTTTCTCCTTACTACTTCGAATTGCCATCATTATCAATGCATTGTAGCTGAATGGAGGTTTCCCATTTTCGTCTGACTAAAATGATGCAACGTTTCACGTTATCATACATTACAAATACGATTTAAAATGAGTTTTTAAAAAATTTCGTATATGCGATCAATTGCTTTATTATAAATTTGTAAAAAATAACGATTCAGAAAATTATTGGTAATTACAAATTTTATGCCTTAAATCAAATCCCTCAATCTGAAGTAATCTCAATCTGTATAAAAGTCCATTCCTTCAACCTTTACAAGATTATATACATTTGTAACATTTTTTTAGTGTAAAGTAATGAAATGTATGGCGAATATCGAATCTTTCTAATGGGAAGCATAATCAGATGCAACGGCATCAATTATTAATCACGATTGTTAATTGTGATTTAGCAAATGAATGATAGGAAGAAAACAAATGAAATGTTCCCAAAAAAGGGGTGGGAAATAATTTGTAGGGAGATCTATAACAAGTTATGGATGAAATTATAATATTATAATAATTTAACAAAGCGATTAAATTAGCATTAGATGGAAGATTAAATTAGATAAAGAAAGATGAGAAAGATTAAATATGCAGAAACCTTAATAGGCGTCAAGCTTATAATAGTTAGAAATGAAATTTAAGCTCACCTTCTTGCTGTCGGAGCCGCCATCGGATGCATTTTCTTCAATTCCTTCATCAACTCCTTCCTCATCGTTTTTATTTTTCTCTTCCATAATAAATGCTACAAATTATTTCATTATTATCTTTTTCTTAGGTGAGGACATTCAAGCAGCCTCAACATGATTCTCTATTTTCTCCTATTTAGAATTTCTTCATATTTTATGGTTTTGGATTGAGAAGGCTTTTCAATATCGGTGAGTGAACAGTGGATAGCAGTAAGTGTAACTTACATTTGGAACATGACGCTGGCCTTTCCGCGACAAGATCGGGGCATAGCTCCGAGATTTTAAATTTCGACATTCGTGACGTAATGCTCACCTTTTGTTGTTTGTTGTGGGAATGACAAAGCTCGACGAAATATGAGTAGTTTTGAAGGAAAAAATAAACAAACAAGTAAACAAACAGCTCGACAATCGGCACGGTATCACACCGAGCACACAGAGGTTTGATGATTTGTCCTCGTCGGGTTTCTGTTGTGTATGCGTGTGTACTTCAGAATGTCATCTGTATTTATGGGAACACAAACACACATACACACATACACACACATACACACACACACATAAGCACACACACAGAGATACAACAAACAATGTAATATAAATGGTTCAATGATTGGTTGTTGAGAAAACGTATTGCCTTTATTACAACATGTGTCGTCTGGGCGGGGCGTATTCAGAAGAAGTGGGTGGTGCAACATCAACGATGCTCCAATTGCTTTCGCAGCG
The DNA here is from genome assembly GCA_013365365.1 of Cruorifilaria tuberocauda. Taxonomy (NCBI): domain Eukaryota; kingdom Metazoa; phylum Nematoda; class Chromadorea; order Rhabditida; family Onchocercidae; genus Cruorifilaria; species Cruorifilaria tuberocauda. Next base: position 127,461 of record JABVXU010000049.1, read on the forward strand.
AGAGACGGTAGCAACAAGGAAGATGGAAATGATTTGAAATGGTAAGGATAGAATAGATAGAACTGGAATGGATTCAATTGATTGGAACAGAATTGGTAAGCCGACGGATAGATACTTAATACATCAGAACAGATCTACCATTTAAAACGATAAATTAGCGAGGCATCAGCCATATCTTTGATTGTTCTATTGTTAAAATAATGCATTCAGTAAACAAACAATTTCACCCACCTTCATTTTTGTTTATTGTTTATTCACTCCTGAGTTTATTACTCGAATTACGTGCAGATCTGTTGTCACAGTAATATAATAGAAAGATTAATCCATAATTGTCTAAATCATTTGTCCCTTATCCTTTATATTTTCTATCTACCTCTTTCAAATCAAATCTTTTCAATGAAAATTGCTGCAGAAATAAATATTGAGGAAAACTGATAACGAAAAAGTAGAGTGGAATGATTATTCCTTATCAGGTCAACATTTTGTCGTTAGTTTTTTTTCTTGAATTAATTTCATAGATTTTGAAAAAAAGGAAATATTAAGGATAATCATTAAACTAGCATCAACAAAACTGGTGTAAATTCTTCATTGTTAGGAAATTCCACTGCGAATTTTATTTTTATACAAAATAACTAAATCATAATGTTCCATAAGATAAATATAAGCTTTTCAATAAGGGACATGGAAATTTATGAATAATCTAAGATCAGAAAGGAAACTTGTTGACGCAGAATAACTATCTAATTTAATGCAAAATAATTTATTTTTCCAAAACAAAATTTCTCAAACCCGGTTATTATATCGCTAATATCAACTATTAATTAAATTTTGATGAAATCATTTTAAAAAAGGCCTATAAATTGAAAAACAGCGTCGAGCGCTAATTAGTGATAAATCCTAATCACGAAAATTATATTTTTCAGGTTTTGTAAAATTGCCATTAGTTCGGTCTAAAAACAATAAGGAGTGGCTGAGCATCATTGCAACTATGTGTTTCCAATTATTTCGTAATGATAATGAATCTTACATGCTCCATTTCTTAGCTAACCTGGTAGAGCATAATGGTATGGACCAAAGATTATCTAAACTTTTGTAGCATCCAATATCAACAAATTGTGAGGTTGTTTTGTAGTGTAAAGAGTGTTAAGGAATCTAAAATTCGATAAATGTTTTATTTCTGAACACAAAAAAAATTTGAAAATAGGGCCAATAATACTGTCGCTCGTAGGTATATGAAAGAAATATCTGCAAGCATTGCTCATTGTTAGAGTAAAAATAAGAAGGATAAGTAATTTGTTGTTAAACAGAAGGCGAGGGATGAGTTGATGAAGCTCATAAAAGGAATAAGTCGGCAGAAAATAAGCTTCAAAAGTAGAAGATTTAGTGACCATTCCAAACAAATGAGAATAATGATGCTTATCATATTGAAGAATAACATATTCATACCAGAAACGTTTGGCTTATTACCACTATTCTCCATTTAGCTCTCTGATCACCTTTATACCTTGTTCGCAAAAAATTCACATCTCGTTCCATTTTTTACATAATTAAAAAAGGTTTAAACTTAATACTGTGAGGAAAAGATCGAATTCAAAATAATGCTACTAACAGAAAATATGGAATGAATGCATCTTGCAAATAAAAAACTGCAATGCACCATGTTATTATTATTATTATTATTTTTCTTGTTATCTTTATTAACTGTTAACATTTATTTGTTTGATGGTCTAAGGAATCATTCAATGATGCCACATCAACTATGGCAACCTACCGCAATGTTAGGCAATACATTTTGCGAGATATGTATTGGTCGGATAGTTAATCCCAAAATTGTTTTTCGCGAACAAGCTACTATATATCATATCTGATAATACCGATAGAAGAAGAAAAACTAGGATTCACCTTTGGATTGTTCGCTATACCTTTTGAAGTTCTCATCCTCCTTACATATACCTATTGCCTGTTCATTGGTATCAGTTTACAAACTTCCATATATCTCTGTGATGTGTCATTGATCCCGTCCGATTTCTGATACTACAGAAAAAGCTATATTCAATTATTCTTTATTAATTATGATGCAAAAAAGGACTCTGTAAATTTAATTTAAAACTAATTTGTAATATTACAATTAATTCGATGTTTAACGAAGAGGGATTTTTCAGCAAAATCTTCACGGTGGGAAAGGTTCTGAAATGCCTCAGTGGATGCGAAGCTAAGTCTATTAACATAAATATACCGTGTAAAATATTCATTTCAATGAACGTGTCAATTTATGTTATACGATTGCAGTGATTCATACTTCCGCTCCATCTACGGGAGAAATACCGCAACAGTTATCGAACTTTTTTTTACGTTAGAAACTAATTTGGTCCTCCGATTACTACTTATTTTTCTTATACTCACTGCGAATTCTACAGCAATTGTAAAACGAACCGTGGGAGAATTCGGTGAAGCGAAAAAGTCGAAAATTTACAACAATAATGGCTGGCTGATCAAAAGAAGGAATAGAGATGTAGGAGTCCGTTTTTAAATGTTGTGAATACAGCGATAAGAGTGACATACATCAATGAATTTTTCCGGGAAAAAATCATTTCTGATATATGACTTCTGTAATGGTTTTTTGAATCATTTTATTTTTTTATTAGCAGCACAATAATCATTTTTATTATCATCATCATCAAAAACTCGCATAAGAAAAAATCTAATGAAAACTTATTTTCATCCTTTTTCCCTAATATTGGTACACAAGTCCTCAATTCAATATTTACTTAAGCATGATCTTCTCATCTATTTTTGCATGTTTATATTTTTATATAATTATAAATTTTTTCCTTGTTTTTCGAACCTAACTTTCCATTTTATCATTTGCTAGTTTTATTAAATATTTAAAACTTCTCTCCCCACTTACTTTTATCACTTTTATCCATTTTAAATCACAAACCATGATGGATCGATTGGAAAATGATGTATGATTGGCTTCGGTGAAAAGATAACGCACAAGCTGATTTCTATCAATATTAAAAAATATACCAGCATCACCATTAACATATAGAAATTCGCATATTAATTTATGAATTTCACGGTCAAATGCTTCCACTGTTTTTTTTTGACGTTTATATTGGTACCGTATCATTATCGACCGTAACGAAAAATTCAAAATTAATGTTGAACTAGTTTTACTACTTCAAACAACTGCTATGTAACATTTTCTTACCTTTGAAAATAACATGAACACATGTATTTTTATTAAGCACAAGACTAATGAAAAACTTGTTATCGATAATCAATCATTCCAGTTATTTAATTTAACAAGATTTTGAAAGGTTACAATTGAAATCAAATAAAGAACTAAATGTTGCATTGAGATTGACAAATTTTTCACTCACGAGAATTAAAATCAAATAAAGGATGAAATATAAGTGGCATGATAACTTACAATTATGCGATTAAATTAACTAAAGATATTAATAAATGATGAGTATGCGAAAACGAATTTGAGACAGACGTTAACATCAGTTTGACCGGGAATCCGTCCGTCAAAATCGTTAGACGAATAAAATGAAGGAAAATTTAGAGCGAGAAAAGATGTTGCTGAAACAAACGTAAGAGAGGTATCAATCCGGGGTATAAACAAATCCTTCTACTGGGAGGTGTGAACGAGAGATGACACTTCTAATAATCACTGGCGACTTTAAAGACAAACAAACATTGCTTATCCAGCGCTAGTACTCTTCCTCAGAAAACCTTTCAGTCTGTTCATATATTAAAGATACTTGAATGCTTTAAAACTTAATCGGCATCAAGCGAAGGATAACAGTTGTAAAAACAGAGCATCAGATCTTCCTCCAGTTAATGAATGGATTGCTGAAAGTCGATAAGAAAAATCTACTGAAATTCTACATTACCTTCTCCTTCCTCTCGTTTTTATTTGACTTTAATGAGGATAAAGTAAGCAAACGATTTCTTAGTGTGACATACTACTTGTCCTTTAAAATTTTAGAACTTCGGAAAGTGAAGAATGACAAACCAATTTTCTCAGGATCTTATGCATTTGACTTTTGAAAAATTTCCCCGATCTAATAATCACGGAAAGACAATATTTGTACTAAATCAAGTAATTGTTTCTTTAGTGTAGCTTTACTCTTTGAAAACTTCTACCAATAAATAATGAAACAGTTAAAATATTGCTGTGTAATTATGATGAATTCTATGGAAAGAGAAAATCTGAACAATGCGATATATGAATGCTTATAGATGTTGATAACCAACAATACAAATACACATTCATTCCTCTTCAGCAACACATAAAATACAGGATTAATCAAGAACCATAATTATTAACAGACAACTTCATTAAGCAAAGAACAACTGCTAAAAAGTATCACAATCATTCCATTGTAGTAAGCATACAAGAGGATTTCTTTAATAAAAGGGATAAAACTCATTCAGTATCAGTAATCCTGACCAATGGAGAAGTCTCTTTATGTTCTCTCACTTACTTGATCCTAACATTAAAATTTGCAAGGATACTTGCAAAATAAAATAAAACCTTCGAGAATGGATTAAAAACTAGCAACCAAAGTAATTAAATATCCATTTTAGTTTTTATGGATTTTCGATAAGTAAAACAGTGCTACTGCGACTCGTTTAAATATTTCAATTGTACAGATAACACCATTCTCCCTTTCCACTAACAACTTTGGCCATTGCTAGTTGAAAAAGGGAAATTACTTTGGGTGACCAGCAGTCATTCAAAACGTTATACGGGACTCGCCAGAAACAAATTTAAGAAGGTTCAATACAAAAAACTTATAAATGCTAAAAATCATCTCAACAATGAAAAGAACAAACTAGGAAATGCTTAATCATAATGTCATAAAATAGAATTCTGAAGAACTGATAAGATTTGTAAAGAAAGTTCACGAATGCAAGAAATTTCTAACACTTGTGTAATTGTTGAAAATGGCTTAGTCAGCGTAACATACATGATCTACAATGATACACACAGATCATTGATAATAAGGACTTAAATTTAAATGAAACTTGGATTAAATCTGAAACAATATTCATGTCAAGTGAACTAAAATATGGGCAGAGAAAGACAATAGTAAACAGTTCTATAATAACAAAATAAGGATAAGCTATTTTGCTTAATTGCAAAGCCATAAATAGTAAAAGTGGCTATGAATTAATGCGACAAACACGTAGACAAGTAGCGCAATAATTGATGTAACATGAGAATCGGTAAAACAGAATAAACGTGAAGTTAATGACTGAAATATACGATCAAAATATGTAATAAGTTTCATTTGGTTTATGCAGATTAACTTTTTAAAGTCTTATCTTAACCCTAAAAATTAACACTAGCAGTCAAAATCAAATGAAAATTTTCATTATACGCAAACATATATTACAAATATGGAATAGAGTTCACACTTTTGGACTGCTAGAAGCGAATTGCCACTAAATGTAAATTATTCATCAGAAATTAAATGAAATCACAACGACTTTCGGCATAATATTTTACGAACAAATCGAGGTAATGAGAATGATATATACGTTATTTATCTTATGAAGATTGGTTGAACAATAGATAACCATTACATTTTTGCGTATTTTGATTTGAAGGAGATATAACTATCTGATAACTTTTACACAAGGATTTGAAATATCACCTGCACGGCAACGTACTATATTTGGATGAAAACAACCATAATACAAAAGCATGAAAAAAATCCCTATAAGAAATAAAAGGCATATTCCTATCGCTATATACTCTTTATACGGCAAACTCCAGTGCTCATTACCAATAGCCATGTTCAACAGAATCTGAAAACCATATGACAATTTTATGAGAGTTCTCGATACTGCACAACAATAAGAATTCAAAATTTATGACCAGCAGCCAAATTTTTAAGAAAAAGAAAGTCTGCATTAGGAAATGAAGATAACTAACTCCTACGTTTTTATCTAAATATATGGAAACAAAAGACTAGATACTTTTGGGCAAATTGACTATCTACGCATGCAAATATTTCAATACACTGGCACGAAATAATTGTTTTGAAAATTAAATACATTGTTGAATTATAAGTTATGATCTGCATATGCAAACTTACAACAATTTCAGTTGCTTCAATGCTGTATGCCATAGTATATCTGTAACGTGATCGGCCTTCAGCCATGTTGTATGGAGCAAAAAAATGAACGGCTGCACAAATTATAATCAATCCTACTTCCATTGATTTACTGTTAGACTCCATTTTAAAAGGCTAAAAAAAATAGAGTAACGTATTTCTCATCTAAACGAAAAACCATTTTAAAAGATTTATAAATTAGAAATACGGATTTAATTTCAAAAAAATTAATTAAAAGATTACCTGCAAGACGACAATGTGTGCAATGGATACCATGAAATGTATTACAAATAAAACCAATACCCAATACTGATACTGAAGTATGAAAAGTACAAAACATATGTATCGTGAAGAAATTGTAAAAATTCGCCACAATAACTGAAATCATGAAAAGCCTCAATTATGTTAAATTTTGATATTAGGATTTCTCATTGAAGAACAAAGAAATTAACCAGAATTAAAGCGCCACTAAGTGTGATATTTTCTTTATCAGGTCTGTTCAATCTCAAACTCCGGTGCTGAATGACAAATGAGCAGCAAGATGACAACAGAGAATAAAATTGAAACCATCTGTATCAACACTAAAAAAAATTACACCGTTAAAAATCAGAAAGAAACCAATAAAACTAGAATTTAACTCACGAAAAGAAATTTGAAGTAAAAACTAAACAAGAAAGTAGATAACTTGTTTATCGATATAACATTTAGCATCATACATCCACGTCTTCATAATCGAAAAGCTAGGAAATAGACAAAGCTCATTATTAAATAATATTCATGACTCACTAACGTAACATTTGTAATTTAAATTAAAGTGGAAACATACTCCATTTGGAAAAATTATTCTCTGCTTTCAGTGAATAAAATGCATGGGCTAATGCAATACCTTGTATAAGCAACTGAGGTACTGACTCCAAAAAAGCTTCGAAAAATCTAAATGAATGAGCGATATAGAGTCATTATCAATTAATATTATTTAAAGTGATAGCAATTTCAAAAATAAACTTCCTTAAGGGCTTTAAATTTCTTTCATAACTTTCAAGACATGGTAAACGTTAAAAAAAGAAACATAACCTTAATAATGTCGCATCCCTTTCAGCCTTAATCATGGCCGTATAAGACGACAACTTTTCACTTCTCTTTTCAACCATTCGAAATTTTATTGCAGCTAAAACTGCTTCCATATAGCAAATTAGTGGACCGACCTAAAGAAGTATGTAATATAGGTTGAGCTTATCGAAAATGAGTAATTTACTGTTGCGACGACTGTTCAGAGGAGTAGAATCTCAGAAAAATGAGTATGGTAAATAATTACCTGTAAAAAACACATGATAATGCGAAAAATTAACTGTTTTGAATATGTGTGCGTCATCTTCCCTCGAGCAACATGTGCAGAAACGTCTCAATCCACCACAAGAACGAGACAATATTTAATATAAGGGAAGGTAAGACAGTAAGAACAGTAATGAAAATGAATGCCCATATCTAAAACCAAGCACACTCACAATTTTTTCAAAATAATATAATGTTGAGCAAAACGGAATCTGCCGAAAATTTCATGAACCTTAAAAGCTTGAGTGTAATTGAAACTTAGAGCTAGGTTACAGTAAAATTTTCCCTACAAATAAAGAGGGCAGGCATGTGTACCCAAAAATATCATTTGCTTCATTCATTTCTTTTTCTCCTGAGTAGCTGAGATCGAAACCTACTCGATGTTCACAATAATGAATATAAGCAGCTATAGCATCACTGCCAATGTCAGCCAAATACGAGGTAGCTGAGAAAATTGAGCAAAGAATATCAAAATTGCGAACGTTAAGTGTATGGGGTAAACGATCTGTGCAGTCTTTGATAGTATCTGCAATGCTATGAAAATACGCATATAAACACTGTTCGTATGCCATATTCTTTACAAAGAAGTAATGACATAATATTTTTCATGACATATAGAATTTTACTGAACTCTCCAGATTCGGTGTAAGTATAGTAGCTAAAAGTGCAGTCAACTATTAATCTGTTCATGATTATTGGTTTCCAAAAAACAGAATTTAAAGCTGACAGAATAGTTTTGGATATCGCTCATGCTGCATATTGGGAAAGATTATTTGCATTTAGTGCAATGATCTAGCAAACGTTCACAGTTATGCTAGCTTTCTATTTAACAATTAATGATTTCACTTATTCATTTCAAACAGAATTTTCGTCATCAACTTCACTTATGACATCAGCAACTCCTATCTGGAAATGCACCTTAAAAAATAGCAAGTAGCAATCGTTCCTGTTAATTGATAACTGAACATGTTAATTAAATTCCGAATTCAAAGAGGTAAAGGTTACGTCTAACTTTTAAATGGAATATAACAGGTTTTAGAGTTTCTTTTCCAAAACCACCCTGTAGCAATTCGGGCTCGAACCTGCCGTAATCCATGTATCCGTGTGATATGATGGTGATTGTAGTTCAATTTTGGATGGGTCCGCATCAGTCGTTGTTAGCTGAGGTGAGTAACTGGCTGGAAGCACGTATTTTCTGAGGCAGTTAACTACTGTAGTTTGAGTTCTCCCAGTGATTCATTAGGGATTTGTCTTATGCTTCGTTAGAAACGCACAGGTATTTGTAACGGATGGAAACTCTCGTTAATGCATTGCTGGATCCTTGTCTTTCCGAGTAATTGTATCTAAAGAAGTTGAACGGCAAAGTATCTCGTCAATTGACAAGCTGAGAGAACATAACTGGTATCACTATATAAGTAAAAGTTTATTATTATTGCTGTTATTTATTATTATTATTTGTAATGATTTATTATTTATTACAATTGTTTATTATTATCATTTATAATTTATTTATTATCATTACCCATTATTGTTATCATTTATTATTATTATTATTGATGTTATTGTTATCATCGTTTATTACTGTTTACTACTATTATTTTTTTTCTTCGCAATAATAAGAAAAAATTATCGTTTCTGTTGAATTAGGGTATCTCACAGAAATATTATATTACATTTCTACTCATTTCAATCCAATCACATCTCTGGGATTTCAACTTGTCCTATTTTTCTCATTAAAAAGTCCTTGCGACATCACAGCTTATTTAAGTTAAGAAAAAGTGAATTTGATTTTTTGAAATCGCAATTCGGGTTTCGTTTTTATGGTTCTTTTCGAAAGAAAATTTCAACGATCTTTAGACAGGAATGTTTTTAAAAGTGCAATAAATTTTCCTTTAAAACAGCACAACAAACAGTATCATTCTGTTCCATGTTTTTTCAATTGCTTGCCCTCTTAGTTTCATTCATTTATGGGCAAGAAATAGCCCCGTACTGCAGGCAAAGAGCATTCTCCAGTTAACTGAAAATGAAATTTCCTCTAAAAGGTCAATATTTGGGCATCAACTTTCTCATTTAAAATGCGAATCAGTAATTCGTGCTGTTTAGATACCATAAATGTGAACGATATATTTTCCATTTTCAAATTATTTTGAGCGTTGCTTTTAATGAAGCCATATGGAAATCTCTGTAAAATGACGAAAGAAGAATCGGAAAAAAATATACCAAACTTTTCGTCATATTGTTTGATGAAAGTTTAAACTTTCGTATTATTTTTTTTTTTTATGTACAATGTGTTGATGGAAAAGTCACAAGCGTGCTTTTCTGAAAGATTGCCCGATGCTAATGCTAATTATTTTGGAAATTCACTTATGAAACAAGAGAAATCGCACTTTTATCTCAGTAAAGTATAGGAGAAGTGAGTAAGTCAAATCAAACCAATTGATCTGTTGTATGACATAACCAAATCCAAAAAGGTTTGGTGTTTCTATGTAAACATGTTAAAAATGCGTATCTGTAACGATATAGAAATATGATACAATGTGCAATCCTATGATTACCATACTACGAAATACGCTGTAAATTCCTTATGTTTTAAAGTTTTTCTATCTTTCTCATAAGGGAAACTGAAAAAAATGCAAGATTAAAATAGAATTGTCTAGCGAACATTTTTTGATTGATTTCTTATCATTTTGAAATGATTCCAAAAAAGAAAGTCACGAAACATTCAAGTACTCAATGAAACTCCCTTTTCATAACAGGCTGAATATGTTTGGATTGCATTTAAACATATTTTTTAAGTAGAAGCTATAGGGAAAGTCTTTGTCAGTTTTGTACGAGCTTACTGAATTCATAACATGATTTTAAGTTTGATAGTGCAGCATGTGATGATATCCTATTTGTTATTAGATATGGAACGATGATGAAATTCAATCACTTTTTCGCATATCTGGTTGAAATGGGAAAACTAGAATTTGTTTGAGGAATTTCTAAATAAAGAAATGAAATTTTCATGATATTTTGCTCTGGATGCCAAACAAAAGATTTCCCAATTATTTTTCATTTAAATTTTGGAAAATTTTTTTCTTCAAAGTGACAGGTACAATTCAATACCAGTTTTTTGCGAAATAGGAAAGGAAGTGCGTAAGGAGATATCACGCATTACACACACACACACACATACATATATATATACATACATACCTGCATACATTCACCCACAGACGCAACCCCATATAGACCATCCATTTTAGGGCGGAATAAAAAAAGGAAATTAAAATTTCTGTTCATTAAGAAGATTGTCTCAGACGTATCAGTCACTTGCCAAAGTTTCTAAAACAGATTGTTCATTTCATTGTCCTGCTGCTAACTGCTTTCGGCAAGAACATGGCGTTTGTCAACCATTTCCATATTTTCATCATACTGATGACTATTGTTGCAAAGGTAAGAAATTAATTACATGGAAAATTTTTAACAGAAATAGAATAGAGCGATTATTAGCGCTTTCTCGTTTATTTTCAGAATTTTATTGCTGTATCGGTCCCTGAAAAAGGTAACGAGACGAAAACTTTTTCGAAAATCACACCTGAGTATAAAAAGAAGGTAATTATAGAGAACAGCTTACTAAATTGTTATTTCTTTCTATTAATTTCTTTCCTCACCTCCAATTACACATCATCTTCATTGATTTGAATGCAATGATGTCATACATTAGTTGATAGATATACCACAAAGCAGATATTATGGTATACCTATCAATTCATACAAAGCGGAAATTGCCATCTTAGACCAAGTGATGGAAAGTGTATTTTGATTCTGAATTTACCCTTCAAAAACCTCAGGAATTAGAAATTTCAAAAAATTCTTCAAAAATTTTCCAAAAACAATTTTTTAGTTACTGAAAAGAAAGATTTAATTTTTTCTTTTGTTTAGCAAAATTTTACAAATACTGCAAAAGTTCAAATATCATTGACAGTACCGTTTTACGAGAAAACATCGTTAAAATGATAAGCCTGTAGATGTTTTTGTCCTAAGTGCTGTGAGTACCGTGCTGCTAGTGCGTATCTGTGCAAAATCATATTTTCCTCCACTCGACATTATTTATGATTTTTAATACTATTTTGATCGTTTTATGAAAATTGTCTATTTCTATTCGCTCGGGAGTGAATGAATTCATTAAAAGTTTAATTCGGTGATTTTGATTACTTGAAACACCAGTCGAATTGGGAAAAATTTTAGTGAATAGTGTTTTTATAAATAAGTTAAATTCAAAATTAATAAAACTGGAAAATTTCATCGTAGAAAGAAAATGAATATGGATGCATGTAGTATAAATTGATTTAAATGAAGCAATTAAAAAAATAACGGAAAATGATTTAGTTTACGTAGAACAAGAAAGCACTCGTATCAGAAGTCACGTTAGAGCAAATTACTGTTTTCATTATCATATCTATCATCAAGTTTGAGGTAAGTGTTCATGAAAGTCAAAATGAATAAATGGACGAAAAATTCGAACAAAATCTATTTCCCAAAGTCACGAGAATTGAAAAATTTTTTTCAACTTTTTAAATGAAATGTAAATAAAACGCTTGTTTATAGCTTTTCTTTTATTTGCATTGTAATGAAACATTCAATAATAAGATTATAAAGATATATTTTGACTGCAAAGATGTATTTTATTTTAAAATGGTACCAACTAGCAAAAAAGTAGCTAATGTTGGAGGTAAGGGAACAATTTCATTCATGACTTGCAAAATTAGCACATGTCATTGCTCATTCACTTTTCCAGATTTGTCAATTTGATTTAACATTTAAATTTGCTAAATGAAAACAAATTTTTTAAATTGCTGATAACAACTTCACAGAAATCTTTAGATGAACTTCCCATTTCCATTTTCCACAGCTGACATATGAGCGAATATCGAGGATTTTTACTTTTGGAATTTCTTAACATTTCATGCTACACCACATTTCTGGACGAAACTTTATTCTTATATTCTTCAAATTTAGTTATGCAATATCTTTTACAGCAATATCGTTAGCTCATCAGCCATCACTTTTAACATAACATAATTTAAATAATTTAAATCCGTAGACCTCGATTGTATTTTGACATGCTGCTTTCAGTGTTTGCTAAGTATTTTTTCAATGTTCCTTCTATATCGACGTAGAGAATAGAACATGCGAAGGCATAGTTAATAGTTGAAAGTATTTGTGTTTCATCAGGATTTGGTGACGAATCATAAATTTAATTTAAGACTAAGTCTTATTTCAATGCAATGGATGTTTTGGCTATTCATCTCGAAACAGAGAAAATTTTTTGTACCGGCAGATAGAGATTATTTACGCAGCTTTCTCAAATTCCATTCGCATATTGATTGCACCATGCCTAGGAATCATACATGCAACACCAGAATTACAACACGACAAACCCTGATATTTCCATTACGATAGTCATAAAATAAAATTTTTTATGTAAGGTACAATATGCTAAATATTACAGTTGTCTGAAGCGGAATCATTCAAACTGACTTATTTTAATGGACGGGGCCGCGCTGAAGTAATACGATTATTGTTCGCCCAAGCAAATGTAAGCTACGACGACATCCGTATCAGCAGAACAGAGTGGCCAACTTTGAAACCCGGTTAGTCCTTTATCATAGATCCGATTTGAAAATCAGTGTCAAAGTGCTATCCCTAGACACCATAGAATGCGATTAAAATAACTTTTCAGAAATGCCGTATGGACATGTTCCAATACTGAATGTAAGTGGCAAAGTACTAGCAGAGAGTCACGCTATCGAAAGATATTTGGCTCGAAAATTTGGTAATAAATCAAGAGTTTTTTGAAAGAGAGAATTAAAATACAAAATTTAACGAAATATAATATTGCTTAAAATTAAAGAATTGCTGGGAGCAAATGAATGGGAAGCAGCAAAAATTGACGAAATTATTTGCAACTTAGAAGATGTCTTTCGGAAAATGCTTCCATGGATACATGAAGAAAACACTACCAAAAAGGTAAATTTGTGGCGTCACTTATTTCACAGATGGTTAACCTCGTTCTTTTTCTTCTCCTTTGCTTCGTATTCCATTTATTATTATGCATGCAAAAAGTAAACTTCTTAATAATTCAGAGCTTGCAATGCAAAATTGCATGATAAAATTACGCTCATGAATTATGAACGATGCACTAAATCAACAATGAGATATTTGATCATAAAGGCCTAATTTGAAAAATTTAGAATGAAATATTCGAAAAGCTTGTTAAAGAAAGCATTACTCCATTCATGCAACGATACGAACAATTCTTACTAAACAGTGGCAGTAAATATTTCGTCGGAAACAAGGTGAAAATTTTCTTCCATAAAAAAAACATTCTTCTCATACATCATGACAATTTAAAGTTTGCAAAAACATAAACCTTGAAGTTTATAGTTTTCTAAAGAATGAGATTTTAGATTTCTCTGGCAGATTTAGCAGTTTTTAACATTCTCCATTATTTCAACAAATTGACACCTCAGTATCCGAAACTGGATGAATTCGTCGTTAGAATTGGTCAGATGCCGAGGATCAAAGCATGGATCGACAAGAGACCAGAAACATCTTTCTAATTTCTACAGTCTACGCTCTTGTCACTGATTTTCTTGTTTATAAGAGTTTTCCGAAGTAACAGTTTAGATAAATTTTTCATGAAATGAAAATTAATTCTTTTGACCATAAAAAATGACAAAATTATTAATTGAAATCTTAAATTTTGGCTGCAGCGCACAGCTAACATCTAAGTATGTTTTATTTTTTCAAATAACCTTCTTTTAATTGTATTGCTACTGTTTGAAAGTGAGGTATATCGGATATTAATAAAGTGTTTGCATTTCAATTGAGCTGATATGGAATCGTTTCTGTCTTTATCTTCAGTCATCCAATATCTTGTGGTTTTGATGAAGTTAAACTTGTGTTTACAATCTGGATGACTATTGTCAATATACTTCGAATTAATCTTTGAAGATTAATGAACAATTTCGTTTCATTAGAAGATATTATTTTTTCCTAAAATTGAAGTGAAAAACTGGAGTATGTCACATTATTTAAATTTGAAAAATAAAAAGAACCTGATCATTGCCAACATTATACATTCAAGGAAAAATAAATCTTTTTCCTATTAACAAAAGCAAGTCATTAAAATAATAAGATACAACAATCAATTGTCGCCATCATGCTACTCACAAATTTATCACTTTAACTTATTTATGTTTTTAAAAATGACCATGACGACAAAAGAAATAGGATAACTTCATTAAACAAGTTTTGATCAAAAAAGTACATAAATCTGGCTTATCTGAACTGTGAATAATTAGTAATCACGGTTAAATAAGACCACTATTACTAATCCAATTGAATGATTTAACACATCACTCTCAAGAAATCATGGTACCAGCAGTTCTGTATATTTCAGAAAGTTACTGTACCTCTATATAAAGGAATATGTTGCTAAAAACAGGAAAAAAGAAAAAGACACAAAAAAAATCGCAAATTTCCAAGCAATAATCCTACCTGCAGTCATTAAGGAAACTTCAAATTCTACGACTGCTGACTTCAAAGCTTCAATTTAACTTCATCATCAATTAACTCAACCAAAGACCCGTGTTTTGCCATTTTTCTTCTCTGATTAATTCGATATTGGTTTAAACCTAGACAGTCCTGATTTTAGACAAATTCAGATCCAAAAAGTCAGTAAAAAAATATTGCTCTAGAAAGCTAATGAAACAAACTGAATGTTTTTTATAACCTACCAACGTAGGATGTAAAGTAAACATATGCTAATCAGAAATCGGCAATTTTCTATCAATTCCAAATATGGCTTATATTTAACACATATTGAGTTTTATTAGAACTTTACTTTGTTTTCAAAGAAACAGACTTGCGAAGCAAAAACTATATCTTTTTCTACAATTAAACTAACGAAATTTTGTTTTAACATTGAGGAATAAATGTTGAATGACTCGAAGCTGGGATGTAATTACCGTCTAAACAATTTTGTAACGAACAACCATTCCTCACATTCATTTTACAAGAATGTGTCATGTCCGGAGGATGAGATGCTGCAACGAGAGTTTCCGATCGAATTCCTTCTCCGTTTCTCAGATAATAGAGCGGTATATTGCGCAGGTGTTTCCTTTCCTCTAATATTTATTAATAACAGATTCCTACATGGGACATTCTTTTCATAATAAAAACTGAGCTGGATTCAAGTATTTAAACAAATAATGGAGTCATGAAACGTTAAATATAATCTGATCAACTACTCTTTCATTTTTACCACCACTTTCACTACAAAGCAAATGTAAAACGCTCAGAGATGCACATTTTTTCCCTCTTATGCTTCTTTTGCGGTTTTTTTTTTATCGCAGATCATAATGACAATACGGGAAATTGAAAGTATTCAATATATGTGTAGGAAGATTTTTCGAACGCCGCAACTAAGACTAAACTAAGACGACCGTCAACTGACAGATGAAACATTTTGCTAATATGAAACTGCTATTTAGAAATTTGCAGCATCCAAATGTTGAACGTTTTTAATCCTATACATGAAGATGCTAGGAGTTTCTGCAATGAGTACAGTAGCGGTACAGTGATCTTTGAATTAAATTTATATCATTTTTGGATCATGTATTACTATTACACTTCCATGGTAATGGCATCCCTGAAACTGCCTTTCATCCGCTGGTCCAAAACAACGAGGTCCATTAACCAGTTTAACAAATCCGCTGATTAAATTGTAGATAGATCATATGATTCATCTCTAGTTGGTTAACACGATATTGTTTTATGCATTGTTCTTTGGACCTTCTATCCTCAATATTTCGACAGCGATTATCCTCATTCTTTTTTTTCCAATTGACTGTTTGAATTTTCGAAATCTAAAATAAACGTAAACAAATAACCTTTTCGTAAAAGCGTCGCCTTGTTTGTGTGAATTCTGTTGCTTTTCGAATAATATAATCCATATTTTCGGCAAAAAAATACAAGCTAATGCAACATTTGCAGACATCGATATTGACATGCACAATGATGTCGTTTGTATCTGAAAGCAACCATCACTTCATTCAAATTTTTTTCTCCATCTGTTATTCCAATCAATTTTTGACTTCATCCAACTACTGCATCTATATTATCGCTTTTTTGAAATATCCAATAATTCTCTAATATTTTGCAAGAGCCTCTAGGCGAATTCATAAGTCTTTGCATAGCGATTTGCAACTTTTAAAATTTAATAGAACAATTTTCAATTAATATCCATTAAATAACAGACCTGAAAATCACTACCTGTACCGAAAAAGAAAAATATCCATGAAAGCCACAAAACGCACGTTGCATACATTGTGAAATCAATAAAGCGTGTTTCATTGAAATTCTCTGGCACTTTTCGAGTTTTGATTGCATAAACAGTACATAGTACAATTAATGCAGCATCATATACTAGCGAGTAAACGAAATGATGATCAGGAATATTACATTTGAGCACAACTTGATCTCGAGTTGGATAATAGTGCTTTGTACCTAAACAGTATCAATGAAAACCTTTGTTATTTTGTCGGTTTGTGAAATGTATTTAGTTCAACTCCAATTCAATGCAGCAACTGTGAAGAAATGAGGTGAATTTACCAGGTGGAACAATGAGAAGCCAAATAAGTGACCCAAAAAGTTGACAACCGACGAGAGATGCTGTTAAAAAGACTTGTGACACAGGCGAAATGCACATTGGTCGTTGCACTGAACGATGTGAAAAAATTGGAGCTATCCGGTTAGTTTTAACCAGAAGAGCTGCGTATTAACATGAGGATGCAAATCCAATACCTGGGAGAATAAAGAAAGATATAAAAATATATTCTTGGAATAAGATGAACTGAAAAAATTAAGTTTTCAAGAATTTTCAAGTCAACATTGCAAAAATTAACAGTTCTTTTAATGGCACAGTTAAAAACGGTTGGCCTAGAAATGAGTACAAAAGTCATTGCATAACACATAATCATTGCTACCAGTATAATATAACTAAGCTCACGTCCAGATGCTTTTATCACCGCTGTTTCGTGATTCCTGGAAGAAAATATCATTCTTTAATATTTTTCACCAAGTGTTTTCAGTGTTGAAAGGACTCTTTTTCATAAATGCTAAATGGAGAAGTCAAAGGAAGTTCTGATATTCACAACTCTGTGAATAAGAACATCAACTTCGTTTGGCAATTTAAAAATTTTCCTCATTCTTTTATAACTGCATTTATTTGGTTCGCTTGTTTCCATTAACTAATCTTCTATTAACACAAATCAAATACAAATTCGGATTTTCAGTAATTCCTCACATTTATAACCACTTATAAAATTATTCTCTTATTAAATATTGCTTTACTTGAGACACTAATTATTATGATAAATCTTCAATTACACAAGTTCGAGATACTTCATGGGCAAAAGCATGAACATGATTTTTATCAAAAATTGCTACCTTCTTTATCGTAATACAAGTATGGACCAAAAAGTAAACCTGTGGTGGAGATATGGCACAATTTTGCTTCTGAAAGACTTGCTGATTATTAGATCATAAAAATGCTCCAGTGCGAGATTCTGAGTCGCTAGCAAATTTAATTTACCATATGTCATCCATCTTGGCTTAAAATGAATACGCCAGTTATAGTGAATGGCTCTGTTCCATTAAAAAATAGTTTTGAAGGCGAGAAATCATCAACAAATCTGAGATAATTGATTGATAATGATGCGGTTATTATTTTTTCAGCATTTACCTTTTACATAGTCATAAATATGCAAACCTCGAATATATGATAATTACACCAATTGCTGAGCAAATACCAATGATGGCAAATAAAGTAGGTGTTATTGAATACCTGAAAAGAACTGCATACATCTTGGATATCCATTTGCCAGAAATGGAAGAAATAATAAAGTATAATTTCACACCAGGCAGACCACTTTAGATATTTCAGATTAGATTTAGCCAAGTTAAAGCAGCTTTTGCGATCAGTCGTCGGCCACCAGCCCTCGTCACAATCTACGCAGGTTATCTCATTTGCCAAAAATTCATAATCTTCACATTTTCCACAAGCCCAACAACAAATTTCATCCTAAAATCAAGAAGTTACAAAAACAGCACTTTGATTTCAAAAAATAATTCGTGGTAGCACATTTTATTGCCGACAGAGTTATACCTATCATCAAAAGGCGTGCGCAAAAGACAAGGTTGCGACAATTAGTGGATAAGCGATATAAACTATTCTTGATAAGCTGCTTACGATAACCGACTGGGCATGGCATACTGCATTGTGATATCGGTATTTCTCCGTATTCTCAAAACATCTCTTCATCATCTATGTGTAACTGCAAAATTATTAAAAATTCTTGGCTACTGTTGCTTCTCGAAAACTACTTGTTCATTGAAATAATGAGAAAGCCTCGTTTGATTTTTCTGATTTGCTTTCATAGCTTAGGGATGATTGAACATTTTCATGATTGGAACTTTTAACTTCACAAAGAGTGAACATTGCTTAAGATGACCGCAGGTTTGGATTATATATACTAACTGGAGTGATGAGCTATTTCCATAATCTTTTGGCATACCTCAATGCTACTTGCACTGGAGTTAACATGAACCCTCATACAAATTTTTAAATCCAACAGTTCCTTACACTTTCGCAAATCATACAATATACACTTAATAACAGTAAATGTTATCCATAATATTATATTCATAGTCTTTTGTTTTCTAGTGCCAATAAGTCGAATCTTTAATGCCGGTCAGAAAAAGAATTCCGACCTACTTCCTTTCAAAAGTATACGCACACAAATTTAAATAAAGAAAAGAATAATTTTCAGATTATTTTCGCGCTGAAAATTTTGCAACAATATATTGGAAGCAGTCCCGAAGAATTGAAAATGACCTAAAATAGTTGCTTGCTGGAATCTAAGCAACCAATGATGGATTGCAGGCATTTATTATTTAGACCATCCAATTTCAATTTCAGCGTAATTCTTTATTAGAAAATATGTAAAAAGAATATGAGGTATAATTATTAAGAAGCATACGGACATGTTCTTCTGACCATCGTCCAACAACGACATAATCATTTCGATTAGGATCTTTCAATCTGAAGTAACCGTATAGCAGAAAATATAGTAACAAAAATAGGGATTTCTAAATCATCCAACCCTTTCAAAATCTAAGATTTCTGATACCTTCAGGAAATTTTACCTTCTGCGGCCATTTTCTGACTGATAATTTAAAATTGTATAGCGCGCTGGTCCATCGCCTTCCGAGCTGAATCGGAATTCTTTGCCCACTGCATCTAAAATATTTATAAATAATTTGTGCTTTAAAAAATATTAATTTTGACTAGAAGTCCATGCGATAAAAGGTTATTCGCTAATTTGAATAGCGAGAGTTCATGCAATATAATCAGAGTAAAATACTTTGTCATACTTTTTCTTATTTTTAATTTGCTGATTTTATTCAATCTAATTTTACAAAAAATATATGGCTATTGTTTTTCAAGCTATTTACCTTCAAACTTTACTTGTAGCAAGTATTTCTGGTAAAATTTTTCGCCATCAATATATTTCATCGCATCGCAAATCTTTGGTACATTTGAACGTTCTGATATCCATGAGGATGATATAGTATCGTCAGGACATCCTTCTTCTTTCATTTCCTAGTAGAAAGTATTTCAAAGCTGATTAAGAAAAAATTGAATTGAGCTATAAATTTTAAGTTTTAAAATATTATGAACAGTTTGTTTATAGTCTTATTTAAAACTGTAACATTTGGTGGGGATCTCACTCTTCTTCGAATAGAATCCAATTATTTTGCTCACACTTACATAATACTATGAAAAAAGAACCTGTAATCCATAAGCAATGGCATACACAGCATCAATGACGAACTGAACTTTGTCATCTGGATTGAAGTGTTCCATAGTTTGATGGTAGTTTTCACATCTAAGAAAATATCTCCAAAAAAGAAAAAATGATTTTGAAAGATTTAAAGAATGAAATTGAAAGCAAATAGCTTTGTATATTGGTAACTTCATTCCATATACAAAGAGCCTACCGATTTAGTGTACTCTGCTCAGGTAAATCAAATTCACAGTTGAATTTGTGACGCCATAGTTCTCTTAGCCATTTGTTTCGTTCGAATTTGTCATGACGCGGATTTAAAGATAAAAAATACTATAAGAACGAATTACTTGATGATTATTATTGCATTACAACTAAAGCGATCAACGATTAGACACATTTCTTGAACTGGAGTGAACTTCTGCAAAAACTTTCAAATGAAGGAATACGTTCGGAAGCTAACATTAAAACAATAGCAGCTTCTGCTGCTAGCTTCCTTGGACCTGATGTGTATGCTTCACTGTTTCGGTCCCAACCTTCACTCTCAAGCCTTTAAACTGATATCCAATTACGATTATTTTGAAATTTTAAAGGGAATATTTAACAAGATTTTCTAAATGCTGATTTTTGCTACAAATTTGAAACAGAAATGTTCACACACCAGAAGTATTCTAGCCTAATTTTCATTTAAGTATCGAAAATTTTCGAACAGGTGTCTAGCAAATAAAATTCAGACATGATTATTCATGAAATTCTAATTCTCAATTTGTAATTAAAAAACAATTGACGATAACACTTGGTAATTTTTAAGTAAAACTTAACCGAATAATCTTTTATGACGTGGTAACCGGCCTAAACGCATGTGTTCGAATGTTTGAAGCATCAATTCCGGTACATACTCTGTGCCAACAAACAACACAACAGTACGTGCCCCATCAACCTTATCTGGTTGTAATCTATAAAATCAATTTATCTATAATTATTGGTCTATGAAGTACTAGGAATGTCATTAGAAATTCTGAGAGTGCACTCCATAGTGATCTTTGCTCGCCGTATTCATCTTCTGAGTACACCAAGGATACATACGTCCAGTTGAAGTGCAATGCAATGTCAATCATTGCACGTGCTTTATGATTATCACTGGGCACCGTCCTCAAAAAACTGATCAGTTGATTGCCCAAATTCACAAAACAAAATATAAATTAAGCATTAATTTATCTTTGAAGAACTCAACATGAAAATTATAAAACAGCTATGAATCAAATTGTAACGCTTATTACCTCGCGAAGTACTCAAAACGTGTTTTGTCATGAGATCTGCATTGGTACTTGCTGGACTCACTTGAACTATCTTGAACAGTCTTAAAAGATTAGCTGCCTAAAAAATAAAGCAAACAAATTTTTGATTTACAACTGATAATATATATCATAATCCTCTTTTACTCACTACGTAGCTCTGGATGGAAAATTTTCTATGGATTTATCTCCCAGTGTATTCCTGTATGAATAAAAATTCTAAATTTCAGCATACTTAATCGTTTTCAATAAATTTAAGTGTTTAAATTATTTATTTATGTTACCCTATATTATTAGTCGCCTCTTCTATTCATAAATTAGTTTTTGAGCTATGAATTGCTAAATACATGCATGATAAAAATTCTGCGTCTTTGTTTTAAAACAGGATTTTACCTGTACAGTAATGGAGCTACAACTACCACCGACAACTGCAGCAACACTTTTGCGTAACATTTGTCGATTCTTTGGAAGGCTACCATCACGACATTGGTATTCAGATAAATCAGTCGAGCCAATCATATCACGGACAAAGTCAAGACTCTGATTAAGAGCATAAGCTGGATTTGAGCATGAATCCAATATAAAAGCACCCTAAAGATTTATTTACGTAATATGCAACATTAAAGCAAAATTATATTGAGATTATTGGTATTATCCAGGTGGTGTCATAAACCGCAGTAGAATTTCAGTTAATTTTGCAAACTTGAGTAAATATATAATGCAAACATTTCTATCATAGTCAAGACGCATTCTGAGAGGAATGTTATTTCATATGGTATTAAAGAATTATTTCAACTGACATCAGTAGTGCAAATTCAAACCAAAACTTTTGCTTCCTTTTTTTTTGAAAAGTGTCAAAATTGCATTATTCCAGCATAATTCACCTTATTAGCTCGAACTATACATCAACAAAGTAACTTCTGATATATTCAAACTACTGGTTTAAGTCGAAACATAACAGATGCCACTCCCTGTATCATTTCCATCTCACTCTAAAATTTAGAGTGAGTATTAATCAATTTCGAGAAGCTTAATTGAATAAAAAATGAGAAAACAACAAACCAGTTTATAACCACTCAAGAATTAATAACATCCAATGCGTATAACATTGCTTCCAGTTATGTACACCTCTTAAAAAAACATTACAATTCTATCTAAGAAATGGTGGACCTAATCAGTTAAAGAATAATCTCTTCATTGCTTCACCCCTGATTTTGTGACACTGATTCGTCATCCGCATGTCGAACACATGACCATTTCGATTCAATGTATGATCAGTCTACTAATACATTCTGATTTTCTTATTTCAAAAGGAAACTTTTCAAAAAATTCAGGGAAACAAACTGTGTCTCAGCAATAACACCACAAGGTTGATCCGGCGAATCACTTTTTGCGTGAACCGAGAAAACTCCACCTATGATGATATCACCAGGTATCTTAATTTGGCGTATATTTGGTGATTGCAAACATGTATCATCATTAGACATTTGCTGAAAGATATAAACGACTTTTATTGTGATAAAATTCTTGTCAGTATGAAACGTTTTCCTTACTGATTTATTCTTATCATTCATATCAGACTATCATTCAATGATGGATGATATACATTACTCATGGAAATGATTTTGCGAAAATTCTCAAATGTCCTTATCCCAAACAGGGTGATAGCAGTGACTTAGTTGTTAAGTAAAAGAAATGAAGATGAGGGAAGGATCTCAAGATCGAAGTAAAATTCCGGTATTCCTCTTATTTTAGCAAATATATTATATTAGAATTAAAGTTAATAAATTAACATTACAACAGTGATAGCAAATAAATAGATAACATTTCATAAAAATAAGAAAGTATCGAATGCGAAGTAGCCTCAGATTCAAGGTGCTATAATTTTCTTATACTTGGAATATCTTAAAAAATCCTAACGGATTTGACCCCGAGATGATAATGCAGAATAAAAGATTGGAAACGGGTTCAATTGCGAGGAAAGAAAATACCTTTTCAAACGAATCCATGTTTGCTAAGATGTGCATAGTCAAAGACAGCAATGAAAGCATATTTGGTGAAGTAACTGAAATTGAATAATTTATATTTAAAATTTTACATCTTTTAAATTAATAATTAACATTTCAAGTGTTTACGAACGTTTAATCTCATTTTTATTAATAAGAAAAAGTCCAAGATTAATAATTCAGTTTTACTTAACAGTTTAACAATAACATCAAAAATAGACGTAATTTAATTTAAATAAATGCCAGTTACATCAAGCATTAATTTTGTCAAAGAAATATAAATTACAGTTCTATAATACCCTCTCTAATCAAGTTGATATGGTTCTTTCTTTTTCCGATGGAAAAAAGAATATAATATAAAAGAGCATCTTGATCTTCTTGATTTTTCTCACAATAATTGTTAAGTTTCTACCGCTTATTACAATGCGATATTGTTTAATTGTCTTCACAATTTCTGTAAGACTCGACTGTGGAATTCGATTGGATAACGAAAGATCTATACAAGAAAAATTGAGATTTTGGTAGTTAATTTAGCAACCATCTGAGAAATATAGGCTTTCAAGACATGGAAATTGTATTCTAACGATGTAATTAACATAATTTAGAAAAGAGTTAATCTTAGTTTGAGTGTATACAAGTAAAGAATTTTCTATTTTTCTATTTTCCAATTAAAACATGCATATTAAGGAAAGAATTGGAAAATTGACTCGTTCGAGATGAACGACCGTAAAAGTAATCTATTTATTAAAATCGAGCACTTTGTTTTAGGCAAAGAATAATTCATTTATTTATTTCGATCGACTAAAGCGACGATCCATTAAGGAAAATGAGGGGTGCATTTGAGATGATTTATAACACATAGATATTCTGACACAGAGGAGTCCGTAACACCAACCACGTTATGGGTTTTTAATAACAACTTAGTTATTAAGTTATCATTTTTGGAATTACTAGAATTAATATCTAATATATATAAATATATTTATATTTTTATCATATATGTATTAGATATTAATTTTCAGCTCCATAAAAAATGGTGATAGAAATATTTATATCGGTGTAATCAAACATTTCTCGTACTCGCTAATTCCGCCATCAAATTGTTCAACCTATTTGGCGGTTCACTGCTTGCTGATCCTTTTCCGTTGATCTTATCACATCCAATGAATTAATAATGTTGAAACTGGTGAATCGTCACTTTAGTCGATCGAAATAAATAAATGAATTATTCTTTGCCTAAAACAAAGTGCTCGATTTTAATAATTAGATTACCTTTACGGTCGTTCATCTCGAACGAGTCAATTTTCCAAACAAGAAGCAATTAATCTGAAACAGTTGCAGGAGAATAAGAAATGGATATTACTTAAGCAAAATCAAAGTTTATAGTAGGTGAGATAAGAATTTAAAGAACGTATGGATACTTAAATAGAAGATAATTAAATAGAAGATAATTTCATTAAATAGAAGATAACAAATCATGGAAAATTTGCTGTTGGTTTACATAATTGAATCATTCAGTTGCTTTAAAAGATCCTAAAAAATATTGATAAAAGAAGAAATAAGGTTTCTTATTCATCAATAATCCATGAATTTCGAATCAAAAACCATTTATTGCTGTCTAGAAGTTTTCGTATCATTTTTATCAGTGGTTGCTGTGTTTCTTTTTTTTTTTATAAACAATACATACATTTTGAATTTATTTTACACCGGCAACTAATTTTAGTCGCTAATCATGCTAACAGTGCGATATGAAATTGGGCGGATGATGACATTATTAAAAGGGAGAAAAGCAACTGAGATAATCAAACAACAATCGAATCTAATTTGTAAAATTTAAAAATGCTTTTTGGTCAACAATGTTGAATAGAACACTGCAGAAGCAATAAAGGCAAAAGATTATAGCAGACTTCGCTTCCTTGAATTCCCGGATGCTGAATATTCAAGTTAGATCGTCTGATATGATAATTGAATTAGTTATGAAAACAGGAGTTAATATAATATAATATATTGGAGAAAGATAAATTTGTTAGATGTAGTCCTCCTGAAGTTTAACTTAGTTCAATTATTGTTCACAACATTGCTGCTAATCTTTTTGCATACTTCCGTACAAGAAACTTTGTGACTTTGTGAAACATTTAAGCAGGAAAGCAAATGAACTATTTTCTGAGTTCTTCCATTCTCCTATTCTAAAAAATGAAAAAAACAATTTTTGATGTAGTGAGTTGGAAAATAAGAAGTATAGAAAGAATCGATTAGGATACACAAAGGTCATGCAAACCAAATTGAAGACGCGAGTCCCCACATTTTGATTTCAGTAAGTAGGAAATATTTTGGGAAAAGCTTTGCCACATATCTATCCTTCAAATTAAAAAATTGAAAAAGAAATAAATTTTTGTCAAAAATGCTAATTTTTCATAAATTTTAAAATGAGATGATATCAATGTATTTTCAAAAATACGTCAAGTATTAATAATAAGCACGACAAGATTTTTCACGCTCTTTCGTTGCTGTCAATATGGAGATTTTATTAATGTTAATACTACATCTCTAATGTCAATTATTGCGTCACACACTTCGATATAAATTTACGATAGATATTTCATTTATCGCAAATAAGTAATTCTAAAGTAGATTAAATCTCGGATGTCAATTATTTAACAAGCCTCGATAAATTGAGGACTTGGTCAAATTCAAAGTTTCAGCCGAAGTCGCAATCACTTTGTAATTTTTTGAAAATAATATGTTTTAACTTGGTATGCCACTAAACTTTTGGTCTCATTAATGTGACCAAAGTTTGCGCTTTTTATAAATTCAATTTGACCATACTCTAGTTACTTAAATTTTATTATATTCCCAAAGACATGCTTCATGTCAGTTTATCTAAATTCATACTCCTTAACAAAACACATCAGTATTTTCTTGCGTTAAATATTCACTACGCCTCGTTATTTTATTTACTTCCAATTTTCCGAATTTCAATCGGTTAACTTTTATTAGAATTACACGAATACAAGATTAACACATAACTTTCATAAAAAACCTAAAATTTTTCGAGTTATTGAGAATCATATTAGTCCTTGTTTCATGAAAAATAGTGAAGTTGAAAATATCATGTTTAATATCTAATAAAACTGTAGTGCTTTATAAAGCAGCGATGTGTAATTTATGAAAAGTGAAACCTGTACAGGTTAACTTACTGTGAACGAATCTCCTGACAGATTTTGTAATATCAACTTAACAAGTAAGAGATAAATACTGGATTATTTCACTCCCAAGTTTATCTGCAAATTTGAATCTTCAAACTGCAAATGACTGAACTGTGAAACAATCAGTTAAAATTAAATTTATGTGTAAGGCAAAAATCTATTACCATAATTTAATATATCTCAGTGTACTATGATGCGCATTTTTTCTTAAATAGCTATAGCTTTTTCTGTTTTATTTTCGCAGTTAACATCTTTTGTATATTGTTCAAACCTTCAATTTTGTACTATTCAAGGCCACAAACGTGATATCTCATTTGTACTTTCGAATTCTCATAAATTTTGAACATTATATTAATTGAATAGTTTTTAAGCTGTTCCATACTTCAAATCCATAAGAATTACCGATAAGTGAAAGTTTCTAACTTCCGAGGGACAAATCAGAAACCAAAAAAGAAAAATGTTTAATCATATAACGAAAGTTGAAGAAGACGGTCATATTTGCTCCATACTCAAAGATACAATAGTTCGGAATATCTGAATTTACTCTCAATTTGCAAATTTTATGTAATTTGGATCAAGCTGATTTACAGAAATATCGCTTCAATCTCTTAATAGATAGTGAAGTGCTGTGTTATTTGTTACACTTGATCTTTAAATTTGTAAAAAGATGTTTTAAAATGATTAATTTCGAGAAGCAGAATTGAAAGTGAAGCAATTGGACATATTGATTCCGTCATAATCACATTTTAAAGTCAGTCGATAGCGAATATTCCAATCTCAGCCGTATTAATCAAGATCAGATCTTCCCTTTTCTTGATTTCATAAGGATGAATCTCTGGATACAACAGATTTCACATATTCTATTTATTGTTACAATTTTGAACTCATAGGGTATGACTTCAAACATATTTCTTATATAAATAATATTTACTCTGACTGAGCATTTCTCCATCATTTCCAATACTCATGTTATAAGTCGAAAGTCTCGACGATTGTCGACCTTCAATTATTTCTGTTCTCAATGCTTATGACGTTCAAATTTATAGGCAAAAAAAAAACTTTTTCATATGAAGGAATTTCAGTTGCAGTTCAGTTCACCTAATTGCAACTATTATTATAGGACGAACATCATGAAATTGATCAAACTGATCGCACCTTCTCAAGTCTCCTATAACTTTTTTCGAAGGTTCAATCAAAAAATTTCAGTCGCTGGTGCTAGGATCTGAAACAACACATTCCAAAAGGTTACTTATTTGCACGTTCTAAAGAATTATCCACTTGAAGAACCCTGCAATTTCGGAAGAAAAGGAAAATTTTTCAGAAATATGCCAGAAAATTAAGAAATAAAAGGGACATCACACCACGTTATTCAATACGAAAAAATTCTAAAACTCCTTATTTCACATCTGAAGGTTAAAATTATCAAATCCTAATTTACGTTCAAATTCTATTGCCAAAGCACATAATGATCAAAATCATTTAAGCAATTTATCTTTTTGCCACATTTTTGCTCAGGTATCATCTTGGACATAACTTTTTTTTGTAATAAAAAGCACATGACGACCGATCATTTTCAGAAATCAATAAGTTTTTGCGATTTTTGAATTTCACATGCAACATTTTCAGCATCGCTTGAAACTTCTTGAGAATTATTACAGACTTATTATTTTGCCTATTATAGTCCGACAAAATTTAAAAATTTTACTCATTATTTAATCTCCGATTTAGAATAAAGCACGGAATTGTTCATTTTGCAAAAAGAGCGATTTATAGCGACGATCAAACTGAATTAGAACAAAGTAACAAAGTTAATCATCAAAAATCCGAATTTTCCAATTAAGAGAAACAAGACACCGAATCATACACGGGAAGGAGCAAAGAAGTTGTAAATTTGAAAACTGAGTTAATTAAAGGTTCCATCCAGTTTCTCACAGGATCGTTGCTTTTCGGAATTTTTTCATCATGCCTGTCTTATAAATATGAGTTCTAATTGACTCTGCCTGAATGATTCAGGTTCGGTGAGATCGGAGTTATTTCTCCTATTCGGGCGATTGTCCCACCATGCAATTTATAGTTATTTGCAGTGGCATAAAATTGTTTTTCTAAATTTTCGCGGAGCATAAGCAAAACTTTATCTGGTTCAACCAATTGGTGTTGCTTGTTCTTCTTCGCTCAAACTATTCGTACATTTTTAGCTATCGTCCTGAATATGTCTGTTATTTTCATGGATCGATAATGTATTCATAATGTATTCATGAGTAGAACATCCATAAACTTCAATATTTGGAAATGAAATTTTTTAATTGGTACTAAAATGAATAGAAATAATAAAAAAATTTTATTTTTTCTTCTCAAAATCAAAACTATAATTGGTCAGAAAATACTCAGTTAAGGAAGCGAGAGAAGAAACTCGTTTCAAAACAAAAAAGAAAGAAAAAATCGGATAGAGATGATTAACTGAGCAAATCTTTCCACCAACATCCCTCTCTTCATATTTATCAAACTCCCTTATCAATGTTTTCCAGAGATGTATTTCTTATTCGTTCATGTGGACAGTTTTCTTGCATCTTTCTAAACTTTTCTATACGAATTTTGTTATCCTCTTTTCTAAAAGTAAAACAGGTAGTTGATTCTTATAATCACTTCGCCATCTCCAAATACTGCTCCACAAAGCCATAATTAATTTTTTTTTTCCAGATTAAAAAGAGTTATTCGAATTATAAAATCTTTTCGCTCTTACTCAAACAAAAGTTTCAGTGCATAAAAACATGTCTTCAATAACAGTTAGAAACATGTTGCATAATTAACTTCATGGAGAAAATTTGAAGATCAAAATAAATAAAGGATAATTTTTCGATTAAACTCTACGGTAGCAAACATGATAATTAGAAAATCAATAAATAAGAAATAAAGCGAAACTTCTTAGAAATCAAAAAATTGAAGAAATTTTTGGAAAATCTTTCAATCTCAAAGAACTCGTAGTAATCAGGGTGATTCGAGTTGAATAACATATAATAGAAAAAAATTTTAGAAAGAAAAACTTTAGAAAAAATTTTATTGTACAAGCAATATATATATTGCTTGTACAATAAAATTCTCGAATACAAGAAATAATGATCTCTTATAATTTTAGGACTCTCCTAAGAACTCTTTAAAAGGAAACTTAGACATATATTGAAAAAAAAATTACATTGGTTTTTTTTCTTCCTTTTTCGGACGTTGATAGCAACTTTTTCATTGTCTGAAATAAATTTACCATGAATAATGAATGTCAATAGCACAGAAATTTCTTCATTGTTTTGAAGGCATTTGTAGAAGATTTGGCAGCGAAAATTATTAGTAAAGGAAGCATTCTGAATTTGTGAACAATGAAATTATTAAAACTACATCAGTGGAAATATAAATTGGATCTGAAGAATTCAAATATCTCTCAAAAATTTTTGACAAAGAATAGAAAGTTAATTCATAGGCACACATGGCACAACATTAAGGAGTAAGCCTTTTTGAGAGGAATTTCTGGAAATTTTAAATGGCTTGAAAGGAACTGGCGTCACTGAGCAAAATGTGAAATACATTTAGTATCATTTAGCGTTTTAATCCTTTCATCATAAAATTAAAGTATTTTAACTTCTATTAATCATTTTTCATTCTTTTTTATGATGAATTCTAATTGTTGAAAAAATAATTAGAATAATGATAAATAGAAAATATGTAAAATGCCAAAAAGAGTATGGAAGCTAGATATCGAAAAGAAAAATGGAACTGAGATAAATTGATTTATTTTAGTAAGTAAACAGAAAGTTATGCAAATAAGAATAAAGAGAAGAATAAAGAATTAATGAACTTAAAGAGTTTTGTTTTCCACTTTTCGCCTCGTTTCGTCATTTCTTCTGCATCCATGATAGAAATCTCTATTTAACCAATCAGTATTCTTAAAGAAATCAATTCTTATGGATAATAAATAAGTGCGAGTTGTAAATGAATGAATTTCTTGATTGCATGATGATCACTTCTAGCAACAATATCACTTTATGTTCTTAAATTACACATGCATTAAATCAATTAAAGTTCTTTAAAAGCTAAATTAGGTTGATGAAATGTCTAGCGAAATTCAAAAATTTATTTCTTCCACTTTCCAGTTTATTAGCAATTCTGTCCTTATCATTTGAGAAATTCATTACGTTCACGAATGAAATGATGTTAGTAAAGTGATAAAACTGGTTTCATATGTGTGGAACAGATGATAAAAATGAAAAGATTCTAAAAAGACATTGCAACCTATGAAATGTTCAACTTCAACAAAAATTGTTGTTCTATTCTTTATTCATCTTTCAGAACAAATGGGGCGATCAGCCAGCTGTATCTTCTTTTCGACCTGAGAAAATTGCAGTTGATACTTTCAGCAAATACTTCTCTCACTTATATTGACCAGTAAATTAACAAGATAATACATAAGACATAAGAATAAGAAAAAACTATCGAGTAATATAGAAAAGTGTTAAGTTTCATATAAAAGTTCACTTGAGTTCAGAGAACACAGCAATCTTTAATATTTCTTATGCGCTTTTTTGCACATTATAGCTGATTTTATTAAATCGAAATAGCTACTCAAAAAGAAATTAATTCATTACTAGAATTCTAAAATTGGTCAAATGAGAAATTAAGCCTTTTTCAAAACTTTTTGTGACTTACAGCTTAAATAAAAATTTGGACTGGCCAAAGCTCTGATTCCCTTTGGTGATTCAATCTAAAAATTCAGTATTATCAACAAATAAATAGACAAGGTTTAATATCGTACAGCAAACTGAAGGTTTTTTAAATTATATTTACTGAAATTCATGAAGTTAATAGAAACTTCCATGCATTTCTGGAAAAATATTTGTCAAAAACAACATACTGCTCAATATTTTTTCCACCAGTAATGTATAAAATTAAAGAATCCTTCGTCACACCGAATCCATTTTTATTTAATGGAAAAACTGAAGAATTTCTAATGTGCGGACAGAATT
The DNA here is from genome assembly GCA_013365365.1 of Cruorifilaria tuberocauda. Lineage (NCBI taxonomy): Eukaryota > Metazoa > Nematoda > Chromadorea > Rhabditida > Onchocercidae > Cruorifilaria > Cruorifilaria tuberocauda. The sequence goes on from JABVXU010000049.1 coordinate 159,345, forward strand.
CTTTTGTCGTGATTAAGTTGATAGAAGTTATTCTTTGCAGAGAAAATTTAGTTGATATTGTTCCCCTTTTAAAGAACAGAAGGGGCTAAACTGTTTTGAGATTTATTTACTCACTGAATTGAAAAAGTTCGCTTTTCTCATTCAATTCATGCACATGCATTAACTATCTCAATAATAATTTTAAGGATAGAAAACAAGTTGAAATATTAGCAAATTCTCTATTTGCATTACAAAACTGATTAGCCGTGCCGTTTTTATAATCTGGAAATTTATCTCTGTTCTGAGTATTCTTTATTAATGATTAGCAAAACCATTGTTCATTAACTCCTCCATCAACCATTCATTCATCTTTGCCTTTCTACTTTTTGCTGTTATTTCTATTATCGTGATACATTTATTTATAAAATTTTTCAGATCTTAATGAGGCAATGGATCACAAATCTTGGTAATTAGTTCGATTTATTTCGTTATTTCAATATTCATTAAAAATTTTAACTTCTTTCCTATTTTATCCTATTTTTTTGACACATTATTAACTGTACTATAATTTTGCAACCATTAATAGTTCGCTGACATACATACTGCAAAACAGCGTGACAAGTTCCTATCTATTAAATCCATCAGCTAAAATAAAGTTATTGATTGAGCAAATGTAAATTTCGCCTTATTTGTTTCAGTCGATGAGGATGAACAAATGAGCAGCGAATTCCCTCCCATTGCAATATCCTACCATTAATTTCATTATTTTGCATTTTTTTTCATTTAAATAATTTTCTTTTGTATATTGAGATGACAAGGTGAAAGCATTTAGGATTAAACTAACAGCTTAGATTTAATTACCTGGCTTCTGAGGTGGATGCTTGGTAAATAGAAAGAATGAAAGCATAAGGATTACTAATATCAGTCCACCAAAACTATAATAGAAAGATGGAATAAGGAGAGCAAAATATTGGGAGGAACAATATCAAGGAGACAGTCGAACGAGGAACTGTACAAATTTACTCCAAATCCGTTTTTGGGATTCTGATCACCAACATACCAATGTCAATTTTCTAACGGCAATGCAGAATTGAGTGGTAGAGATATATACGTATTGGCGCTCTTCTCTTTTTATCCCTCTCGATTCGCTCCCAATCTTTCATTGAAATCAGAAGAGATGCACCATCCTAAATGTTCTTTTCATCTTGTTTTTGCTTCCTGCTTCTTTTTCCAAAAACTTCCTTTTATTCAGATGAAATCCGAAAGTTTAATTTGAAAATAACCTATGGATTATTTTCATAACGTTTTACCTCTTCTCCCTCTCATTGCAATATTCTATTATTCCATTATTTTGCACTCTTTTCATATAAATAATTTTCTTTGTATATTGAGGTGACAAGTGAAAGCATTTAGGACGAAACTAATAGTTTAGATTTAATTACCTGCTTTTAGGCAATGAATGCTTGGTAAATAGAAGTAGTATGTAATATTCATAACGCAACTAAGTTTCCTACATCGGTCAAAAGCGTCTAGTGATAGTGATCTCAACCAATTTCAAACATTCATCCTCATTTGTATTAAAATTCAACTGTCATTTTTTTTTCACTGGCTGTTTCATAAACATTGAGAAAATTGAACTCATGTTAAGTGTATTTCGGGTTCAAGTAAATTCGAAGTTATCTTCACTTTGAAAAGATTCAGCCTTTTATAATTACATTAGAATAAATTACAATGTTAATAATGCGATAAAGAATTAATTTCTCCAGAAACTAACTATCGATACTTCTCGCCTAAACAGGCAAATACAGCAATGAATAAATAAAATATTTAATTACTCTGTTTCTTAGTTGCCATGATTCTTCAAGTATTTACGAGCATATATACTACATAAGTGTAGTTGGACGTTCTTTGGATGTTTATCGTCAAATATACTAGGTAATTTCAAAGGAGAAAACCAGATTTTAGTATATAAACTGCTAACATTAAGATGAAATTTTACGGTCAAAAATTACTACAAAAGTAAAGCTGTTTTCATGCTTCTCAAAATATTCTTCAGTGTATTTCAAAGTCATACAGGAGCAACTTGATTAAATTTCATTTGCTTTTTATGAATTTGAAAAATTTTCTATTTCAATGATAATTCGTCTTAATGCATTGATCATTTATTGCAAACTTCTTGATGTTTACATCTCACGCTGTAAACATCTTAAATATATTGATACATGAAATATTTAAGTCAGCACTTAAAGTCAGTTTGAATTATTTTTTCAGAGGATAAAGAGCGTTTGTCGATGTGTGTATCATTCATTTTAATAATCTTTACAGCATTAATGGTAAGTGTTATACTTAAATCATCCTATTACTGACGAAGAACTTCTGCCAATTTTGGGTAACAATAAGTTGTTGGAATATCTTTGAAGCTACATTATTTTTAATGCTTCGAAATTAAGATTGAAAAAAGTGTAATAAAAATAGATGGACACAATTCGTTTTATATTTAGTTTTATAAGAAAAGAGTAATGTCAACTTTTCACTCTTCTGAATTGGAAACTCTGGAGGATGGAATTACTAAAATACTCTCATTTAACCATCGTGACGACCTAATTGTCTACTACAGTGGCAATAAAGACAAATAAATGAGAGATATGGATGAATTGAACTGATGTATCTACGAACAAACTAACACATTATAATATTGCTTCCGGGCATTAGTTACAAAAACTGATTCTAATTATCCAGCAATTCTTTAAATAGAAAAGTTCCAATGAAAAGTCACTGAAATAAATGTATGGTAATCATCCCTGGATGGATATCTTTAAAGCAATTAAAGCTTAATTTATATAATCAATATTGCTTTTCGTTTGTTCTGAAAATGATTTTAAAATTTGAGATTTTTTTAATGGAAATTTATGCAGTAATTATTTTTATTAATGCACGCTTCAACCATATTTTTCCGGATTCATAAGTCAAATAAATATTATGTATCAATCACGAAGCTCAAATGCATTTTTGAAAGAAAAGCAGTGCATAAATTTTGCAGAACAACGTCAAAAGCAATATCTCTGATAATGGTCTTCTCGGTGATCCATATGTCTATTGTGGTGACAATTATATCGAAGTAGGTCGATCAATTCAACTGGATTTTTATTGCGGAAGTTTGTTAGTTTGAGAAACAAGAAGAACAGGAAGTTGTGCATAGCTTTACTTCACAAGCATATATCTTATGTTTTCTTTCTCGTATTTTCAAGAAATTTCCGCTTCAAGTTGAATTGTGTTGTTTTCACTTTGAAAGAAAAAATCATGAAAGTCAACAAAGTAATATCAGAAAACGAAATTCTTGGTTGAAAATTTGATTTAGGGAATAAGTTGTTCATTGGAACGGTAGCTTTGAATGATGATGCCCCAAAAATGTTTCATTATTAATATAATTGCATTAGAAAGTCCATTTTAAATTTTGAAATTGAATTCAGATAAAAAAAAGAAGGTGAATTATATTCCTTTTAAAGTAGAACCGTTTATTTAATATTCATAATATAAAATTAAGGTGCAATTTGTAACACGGAGTACTTTCAAAGGGCTGATATTTGTGGAAGACCATTTAGCAGATCCGTCATGTCGGTCGATTGCTGCTGAAAATGCGGATGGTGGAGGAGGAAATGCATCGATTAGATTGGGATTCAAAAATTGTAATGTTGAAAGGAGACGATCGGTACGAGCAAACATTCACCGTTTAATTTAACGGGCAATATAGCTTCATTTCTTCTTTTATATCTTTTCGAATCAGAAAATGTGAATTTTGATTTCTCAGAGCAACCCACGTGGTATGTATATAACAACATCACTCTTCCTGGCATTCCAACCCGATTTTCTCAACAAAAATGACCGTGTTTATGTAGTACAGTGTTTATACATGGAAATGGAAAAAATTTTCGAGAAACAAATACAAGTAAAGTAAGTTGATCAGATATTAAAACCAACCAACCTTTGATTTTCGTCGGTTAACTATTTAAGCATTATTTTATTTCATCTTGATAATTTTTATTTGTTTTAGCTGTTTTAAAAAATGGTCATTTTTTGGCGGAGATTGCATTTGGTTCCTATTATCAATCAATTTTTGATATATTAGACTATTAGAGCATAATTTTTCACTTCTTATACTGTAAAGAAACCTAGAAAATTAAAATACAAATTTCCGGTATAGTTGGTATTCGTTAACACTTTCAGCTCGTATTTATTTATTGTTCTTCCGTTATTATAATAATCAACTGATTAAATATTTTCATACTTTTCTAGTGGTTTTTAAATGTCAGGATGAATCCTCCTGCACTCCAACCCGAACAAGTACCGATGCCAGTGTGTAAATACGAGATTCTTGACGGATCACCTGCCGGACCACCAGTATTTTATGCTGTCATCGGACAAATGGTGAGCTTCAGAATTTTTTGCAATATTATTTATTCGCTTAACTATTTATACTCCAAAAATGAAGCGAGATCATATTTATTTTTATTGTTATGGTAAATTACTTCAATTTACCAATTTAATCGTAAGATTCGCGAAGAATCAGAAGATGTTGCAACTTGTTACTTCCAGTGATTTTGTTAACCTGGTAAACACAAGTTTAATTTAGGTTTATCACAAGTGGACATGTGAGACGGATACTGAGAATCAGTTCTGCATGATAGTGCACAGTTGTTTCGTGGATGACGGTAATGGTGATAGGGTCCAATTAATTGATGAGCAAGGGTAACGATGATTTTAATTTGCAATAATTTCAGTGCACAGTTGATGAATTCTCTTACTTTCTGCATACAAAAAGGCTACAATAATTGGATGTTAGATTTCGAAAATTTTTGATATTTAGAATAACGATTATTTTGGAAATGAAGTATCATTGTTTGTTTTTGCAATGCAGATGTGCCAAAGATAAATATTTACTGCAAAATCTGGAATATGTATCAGATCTAATGGCGGGTAAAGAAGCACATGTTTATAAGTACGCCGATCGACAAAGTTTATTCTTCGATTGCCAAATTACAGTGACAATAAAAGAACCGAATCAGGAATACTGCTCCGTACTAGCTTTTTTAAAATGGATTTTTGAATTTCTTCCAATAAAGAGATATTTATCTTCTTTCAAATAGGTCTATACGAAAATGCTTTGGTAGTATTAATTATAAGAGCTATCATTCATGAATAATACTTTCAGCAGTTTTTATTACTGGCTGTGGTTCCAATTTTCATTAATAGAGAGGTAATATAACGTGATTTCCAACTGTTTTACAAAGAAGATTACAGATTACAAAACAGGAAAGTGTAAATTAAATATTGATCAACTTAGAATCCAAATAAGGTTCTCATACTATCTTTTCATTTCAAAAAATTTAAGAAATAGAAATTTAATAGATTAAAGGATAAGCTTTATTTTCACTGATCGTAAGAAAACTGGAAAAATTTCGCTTTTAGGTTCCAACTTGTCCAGAGCCACCAAGACGAAGACGTCAAACTTCGTCGCAGTCAAAATCAGAAGTTCAAGAAAGTCAGTTGTTTGAAAATATTTCCCAAGCGAAAGAACAGACATCGACAAAGAGTTAACACCAGATTTTTTTTTGTTTTAATTTGGGAACAGCTTGCTTATGTTGACACAATCACTCTCTCATTTTTAAGCAAGAAAGCTTCCAGTGTAAAATTTGTAAGTTAAGCTAATAGCAATTTGCTTAAATAGGCTTGATTTTACTAAATAACAAAATTGGTTTATCTTCTCATCATTATTATAAATAATTTGTCAGTTTTCTATCATTCAAAATAAGTTAATGAATGTGCAAACTGTCAATAAGTTTCGTTTTTTAACAAAATGACATTTTATATTCAAGATTTTGTATTCAAGATTATTGCAGAATTCGAATTGGAAATGAAATTTAATCCTCGAAACGACCAAATTGAAAAAGTGGACTGGTTTGATGATAATTTCAGTGTTTATCAGGTCACTTTTACAGTTAACTTCGATTTTTATGCAAATGAATCCTAAAACACCCAGCAAAAACGTGTTCCACAGTTTAAACGAAACATTTTCCAGGATGTATTTTGTATGTCATCACTTGGCCTCGGTACAGTTGCAGCAATGAATTTAATTATGATTTCAACATCAGCTCTGTTCTTCTATGGAAGTTGCAAGCATTCATTATGTACAACAATGCATTAAATTTAAACTTCACTGCGTAATTTAAAGTTCTCAACATTCTGGAAAGGTCTCAAATTTTTTAACTTCACACATCCTCAGTATTGTCATTTGATTATTTGTTCGGGCTTATAGAAGAATTCCATTTTGCTTTGTGAAATTTGACTTCAGGATTTCCAAGGCAATTTTTTTCATAAATAACTGTAGAAATTTTATTTCAAATTTCATAACATTTCATTCAAATAATGAAGAACTTATGACGGATTCAAATCTTCACTTATGATGGTCAAAGAATCTCCTATAGAATTTCCCTGAAATGAAGGAAAATATATACTAAAATGTATCACTTATGAAAAAAATGGCTTTCGAAGTTTGACTGCAACGTACTCAAGTCAGAAATAATTTACATTTTAACTTTTTAAAAAATAATCCGTAAAGGTAATCTTGCGGAAAAGTAATCGATCTCGCCAAATCCGCCAAATAGCTGCAAACTCGCATATTATACATTCATTCGTTTTAATTTTGCTTTTTTAATACTGCGATATTCAAATGAAGAGAAAATAAGAATGCAAAAGTTTATGATCTTCAGCAAAATAATACAAAAATCATTTCCATCTGTATCCAAACCTTTCATTTCTGCGAAAAAAGAAAGTTCCGTAAAAGTTTATGAGCAACTTTTCTAACTTTATTCCTAATATCCTACATGAGACAAAATTTTATTAGGCCGTACTTGTAATGTAATTATAATGTGGTTTGAGCGAGTATAGACCACAGATCCTTTTTTTTGTTTAGTAATTATACGCTTGATTTTAAAATTATAAACTTATATGTTTGTAATGATATTATCGTGTATCATATTTGCATTCATTGCCTTTTTACTGTCACAAATTCTGCTATCAAAAAAATGTTTATTATTTTGAGCAGTTTTTAGAGGCAATTTCTATAATATAAGTTCTTCATTTATTTCCAAGTGGTTTTACATTTTGCTGTGTGCTGCATTAATTAGTTAAATGTAAAAAATAATTTAAAAAAATCGAGTGTTGGGGACGAACACAAACTGCTTTCAAATTACAACTAATGTTATTGCCATCATCGAAATAATTTTAAAAATTTTCCTGCCATCTTTTTACACCATCGTCTCTTATTTCAAAAAACACTTAAAACCTTTAAAACTTTTAAAAAGTTATGATGTTCATTTCAACTGACGTTCATTTCTTAAACAAAAAGTGTGGGAATCGGTTTACTTTTCAACTAATTCAATTTTTGTCATATAACTTCATTATTTAACTTATTAAATAACAAGTTTTACCCAAGATAATCTTTTCATATTTTTGCTAGATTGAAGCTACTGTTTGCTGCTATTTAATAAACGTGAATCTCTATGGTAAAATCTTTGGTGTACGTGACAATCGAGAGTCTTTCTGATAACAATCCGTTACTCACATTTTACCGCAGTTTTAAACTTTGATAGTTTTCAAATTAATATATCTTGCTTAATGTGTCTCTGACAATATTTTCCTTTACTCAATAATTTTCCCTTAAAAAATTACTCAATAATTGTAATTATGTATATATATTATATAATTGTGATTATGTAATTATGTATTTTAAGTAACCTTATATAAATTTGACGAGATTCTAACAAACTTCTAGGAATGACTAATAAGAGCAAAATTAACAATGAAATATTACGAACATAGGACACTTCGACGAATGGCCAATATGGAGAAACACGATTGCATAACAAAATTTATCAAGCAGCCTTTTGGAATTAGTCTTAATCTTTAAACTCAATTTGATTTAACGATAGATTGAAAAAAGAGGATGATTTTAATAATTACAAAATAATAAAATATCATTGAAAAGCCATGAAAAAAAGAAGACATTTTAGAATTACTGTTATTCATACGAAATTTGAATAGAAAATAATCACTTGAAAGTATTTTATTGAGATCGCACGAATCAGTTTCTATATATCTAACATTGAATAATCCTTATAAAATCTGAAATAACCTCCAAAATATGAATGTTTTACTAACATTCGTCTCATTTTTTCAATTTCTCGAATTTTTGATGTAATTGTTCTATGATTAATTTATCTAGGAACAATAACATTTGTGCATTAATAGATCTAATTTATTTCCTGTTTGGAGTGATAATACATTATAATACAATTTTCTAAAATTACTAATTTCGAGGATGAACATTTGCTGTCCTTCAAAATTTGATATTTATTTTGTTCAGAAGCAGAAAAATTTAGAACTGAACGAGTAATGATGAATAGTGATCCTGAAATTATAATTTATCAAACGAAGCAAGAATATATGACTTCTCGACATAACCACATTTATGATTTAGAATTCACATCTAAAATAGCTTTCTATCAAGAATTCTTTATTATGTAATTGATTTATCAGCATCAATTTTTGATTATTACAATATGCAGTTGCAAGTTCCAGATTTTCTCGTACTTTTTTTGGGCCTATGCCGACTGAACACTTTAATTTTCTTCTATTTATCATTTGAATAGTTTTTTTTTTGAAATCATCAATGAATTATTTATATTTCCTAGCACTTCTGGCACCATATTTTATTCATTTATTGAAATGCTTGATATCATTTAAAAGTAATAGCGACAATGCAGTACGAAAGAATCACAGATATCGAAATTTCTTTTCCTGAAGCTTTGAATACAGTATGATATATAACGATCAGAATTAAGTCAACTTCTGATTTAACATCAATTCATGCCGAATAGCATCTAACTCATTCTAATTTTAGTTGCAGTATTTTCATCATTTAAAATTTCCTTATATTTTAAAAATTGCTTATCACTGATAACCTTTATTTTTTCATTTTTCAAACTCTTTTTAATTTCGCTGTAAAAACTTTACAGCACTTTGTAATATTTCACTTTATTATTAAAGAAATGCTCCAAATATATTCAGATTTTGAATTGGGTTCACACATTTCATGAACGCCATCTTTCATTTATTTGTCAAATTCCTTAAAATATTTTACTTATAATGATGTGTTGCAATTTAAAACATGTTGAACAGATAAATAAATTAGACTAATTAATCATTCTCTCTAGATTGTAATGTATCCGTGGCTCATATCATGCAGGATATCATCATTAATTTTATCCGGAAGATTATAATAGCAATTGCTATAATACAACTAATAGCACTTCTGAATTATTATCATAATCGAATTTATAATATTTGAGACTTCTAAAATCAGAGAGAATTCAGCAAGAGTATTCGGAAAGCACGCTCAAGTATACTTGGCAAAATTAGTATAAATTGTTTCATAATATATTCCTAATAAAACTTGGGAAAACTATATACGAAAAATGCAGGCTAAATGAACAAGCACTTTTCTTTAAATTGTCAAAATATAAAAATACTACATCGATCACTCGCAAGTATTTTACTACGCCAAGGCGACAGTTGTATCATAAATGGTTGGCGCTCGTAATATGATGACAATGCTACCGATCATGCAAGCTGTTGTAAATAATATGAGGAATAATCGATCCATCACGACGGATATGTACTTCCAGTCTTCGATTATCTAAATTTTACTCCTATTTACAGTTTATGTAATTCATTTTATAACAACTGAAACAATTAAAGTAGCTTTGTTATCTGACTGCTTCATTAATTCGATTAGATACATATTTCAGGATTTTATTTCATAGAAGAACTCTTCTCGTTATTTTTGGTTCTTTTAAATAATTAGTGGAGTTAAACAGAAGGCTCTAACTACAGTAGTTAAAGTAAAACAAATATGGATGAACCTGTTGCCCACTTTTATCATCCTTCATTTGACTTGCAATAAATGTGACGCTATCAACGGCACTCAACACCGGTGTAAGTTCTTTTTGGAAGCTTGCAAAACTGCTACCATCATGACTTCTCATTGTACAGAATGATGATCGATAAGCCGGAGATAAGAAATCCATCTATAATAAGTTCCAGACAAATTTTTATATGAATAGAATTTCAATAATAAGACTGCTGTTAATTTGAGAAATGTATACTAGCAATAGTTTCGAATAATTAAAAAATTAGAACCTACTCATAAAAATAACAATAATGCTAACAATTATATAGAAGAATTTTTATTCTCAGTTCGATCAATACGACTAACAATAAGTACCTGATCAAATAAAGCAGAAACTGTGTGGTCACGCGATCGACTGAAATTTGACAATTTTCTGTCTAGACGTTTGGGAATAGTGAACTAAAAGCGAGTTATGTGTTAAATTTATAATTCTAATGTAACGGAGTTAATTAACACTACCACCAGCTATTGATTTTAATATGAATAGAGCAATATTTGCCTATCTTTCCATTCTCTCAACTTTTCAGTCATATTTAAAATTTATTATACTACACTACTGTATGCTACATATAATACATAGAATGAAAACAAACTGTATTAATAGGACTTTTTCTGATGATTTTTATTGGCGATGGTCGCTTCATCAAAAGATATTTGGGTAAGAATTCGATAAAAATTCTTTTGGTCCATTCTGGCATCGTATGAGTTGAAGGAGATCGAAAATGTACATTCTGTAAACGATTAATATTTAAATGAAATATGGAATATATAAAGGAATCTTGATAATAAAATAGTATTCGAAAAGACATGGCATTGGTATATCGCATTAGGAATCTTTTGTTAACTTCATGCTACACTACAAAATGAAATTCCCATTTTTTTAAAACGGTAGCTCGTTTCTTGAATTCTTCAAACAGCACTAAGAAAAATTCCAGCATTGAAACAAAGAGGAATGTGAAATGAAATCGTCTTAATGTTTTCATATCATTCTTCATGAAGCAACAGTTGATAAAGCTGATGATATAAGTTCTATTATATTATATAAATTAGATTCTATTTCAAACTGTCGTATTTACTATGAAATTGAACATACCAATGTTATAACTGTAACAATAACAGATAAAGTAACGAGTACCATTGTAAATAATAGATATTTGCCAATAAGAGGTATAACGAGTGAAGTTGAGGGAATTATTTCCACTGCAACAAATACCTATGGGTAATCTACAAGCAACATCTTTTTCGTTGAATTGAATTTTTAAACAGAAAAGCTTACCAAGCAATAAGAAAAATATAGTGAGTGAAATAAGTATATTGATGCAAAGTGATATTTTCTCACCGCCATCCGAAGGCAAGTAAAACACTAGCACCGTTAAGAAACTGAAAAATCACAGTTATATTTATCAAAAATACACAAAGAAATTTTAAATAATACTTTAACCGTATTATGAGCTCTTGTCGCTGAACTTTATTTATGTCTTGAAATTGCATTTTACTTGATGCTGACGATTGGGAAAATCAAATAAACGATGTAAAATAGTGTCTTGCGTCGCAGGCGTATCTCATATGTTAGATCGATAAAAGGTGATTCACAGCATGGATATCTGAAATTGATGAAAACTGCTTACAGATTCAACAGCTTTTAAATGAGATCATTGTAAAGTAATTGCATGTAAATTTACATAGTTTTGAAAATGATTATATTTCTTTCATCAAAATAAATTTACCATAAAATCGGTACTAATAAATATATGATATTATTACTGTTACCTTTTCAAATGACGTTTACCCGGTACACCAAGTATATCCCATTCAACGCTTGGATAATAATCACTTAAGTCAATTCCTGAAACAGACTTAATTTAAGATATGGGAAAACTAATAGGCATAAGGTAAATAATGCTTTCTTTAAATTCTTTTGATAAACAGTGATTTTTTTGACAACATTATTTAACTTTTCAATTTCAAAAATTCTGTACTAATGTAAAATACACAACCTTCATCAACAATCCATACAGTTTCATCATATTCACCATCAAAACCAAGCAATCTTTCTGTTTCTGCCCTTTCTATATGTGAATCTCTATGCTGTAAATCAACTTCCAAGCCACCGTATGTCCACGAACCTATAAATCATTTGAAAAAAAGCAAGCGATTTTCTTTTTTTGTGAAACTTTTATAAGTCCGATTTGTTTTCATAGTGAATGGAAGATTAATATAGTTTATAGCATTGTTGAGCGTCGAATCATATCCATTACAAACAAAAAAGCGTCACAAATTCCAGGCCTTTATCTCAACGATTTTCCAATTGCAATATTCTATAGAATTTCATATAAAGTTCATGATCAATGCATTGATCAACTGAATTGATTTTCTCGCACTAAAAATTTGCATTATTTGCTCTTTAAAAACAAGGAAATTTTTAGTACTTGAAGTTGGTAATTGTTCACAAATTTAAAAGGACAAAATAACAAAATTTTATCTTACCAAATTTCATTTCACACGTTTGTACGTCGAAAGGAAACCATTCCACCTCTATTTGGCACATGCTGTAACAAAACGTTAACTTTATTAAAATGGTCATCGAAATCGTTCGTGATTATTCAACCTTTAAATTATTTCCTATCAGAAAACAGAAAACATCCCTTACAACTCTTAGAGAAGAAATATTTCATATATTTTATTGAATATATTGTCAATTGCAATATTTGATTGTAGAGTAAAATTTCATCTAATGGGTTTTGAAATATAAAGGACGTCTAAAGGACCTCTTGTAAATGGCGGGAGGTGACCACTCCACAGTACCATTGGGTGACAATTTTGCCTTTGTCATTATTGACACCTGATAATTACCATCTGCGCTAAAATTGATTCCTCAGAAACATATATCTGACAAGTTATTATTCTCTTGAAAAGATCAACACCGTTTGATGAGATCTATACGTTTGTTTCTTGTCATTAATTTCAAGAAATTAATTTACGAAATTAAATGAAAAAGAATTCATTCTATCAATTCTTATGTCACTTTTCAATAAAAATTAGGAAATTTGATTTTATTTAAAAAAAAGGAGAGGAATGAAAAAGAATGTACTTGTTATAAAGAACAATATCTGGTAGCCAAATCATATCAGATGGCACATACAATACAGTCACTCCGCCGTAATCTGCCGGATTCCACTTTAACTTGTAATCAGTCCAGCTCGAAAAAAAAACTTTTACAATGAATATCTAATTAAAAATCATTTATTGTAAGATAGATAATATAACATTATCAACATTAAATAAATTTTTTACAGAATTAAAAAGTATGAAAAAAAATTACATGTTGCAGCCATACATTTGTCGTCATTATTTGATTCTTCTCATGCTAAAATAATTCAAATTAACTTTGCAGATAATTAGATAGGTAGTAGAGAATCAAAAGAATAGAAATAAAGAAAAAGAAATTTAGCTGTAGTCAAATGAATAGTTTAGTTGAAATCCATCATTCAGCATTTGTCATATTTCATTCTTTTTTATCCTTATTTGATTCCATGTGATTCTTGTTTATTTCAAAGCCAAACGAGCAAAATACTATTTATTTCTAGTATTGCATTTCAAACAAGGAATGTATCAAAACTGATTAATCCTATCATCCAAAAAAGTTTAAGATTGTTTTGCAAGTAATATCAAAAATTGTCAAACGACATACTACGTCAAGAAGCTGCGAGAGTTTCAGTTTCAGTCGAACTATCAGCGTATCAGTGTCATTTTCCACCGGCCTAACAAGCTTATTGTAATCAGCTAGAAGGTCCTCCATTAAGCGTCCAGCGTCTTGACCACATTGTCCACCACTTGGTAGAAGCCACATTACTGAAGCTGACCAGCACAAGATTTCCAGGATTATCATCCATCCATTCATTCTTCCACTGTTTCCATGCTTTGATTAAAACACTGATTACAGTTACATTGAATACATTGGAATGAGTGTCGATTATCCGGTAATGATGAATTGCACAAAACAATTTTAACAAAAGAAAAAATGGAAACATTGATTACTTCAAGTAAAAGCTTGATATATATTTGTTAATGACATATTGTATAACATTATCATCCATTATAGTATTATTTGCATTAATGAGCTCGTTAAACTTTATATGAAAAATTTTGCTTATGATGAAAAAATTTTTAAAATATACCATCGGAATTTTTAGAATTTTTGATTGAATGAATATTATTAATACTCCATATATTACTGCGTATCAAATAAAAAGGAATAATAAGGAAATTGATTCAGCAACTAGCTACACGAGTCAAATACTGATTGAAAATGAATGTTTTCTGCTAGATTTCATCTCGGAGAAACATTGGAGCAATTACTTTCTTGAGAGGACACAAATAATAAATGAAAGTTGGAAGAGGATTAATTAACAACGAAATAGATAGAAAATGAGGTAGTTGTTGACGAATGCTGGGTGTAACAAATGTTATTTTAAAATGTGTTAATCCTTTTCAATGGAAAATTGCTAGACAATTAAAAAACTAGCAGAGAAAAGAAGCAATACACTGATCAACAGTTTACAGCCAAAGCATCAATCGATCGTGAAATGATCTAATTATGTGGATAATATCCACTCCGTTACAAATGAGACGTGAAGTGAAAGCTGTTTCGGCGGTTAACTTGAAGAGGCAGAAAAGTCTAGTCTTCATTAAAAAAATTGTGAATTTTAAACAACACGTCTATGCTTTATTCAATCCTAAATGTTTTTTTTTAACCAAACGTACATATAAAGACATTATGATTCTAATAAAGCATAGAAATGAGGTTGATAATGCTACATCATCTAGCTTGCATTTGCGAGTCATAATTAATTCGCATAAACGGCTAGAAACATTGCCACATAAATGCGATCAACTGATTGATCGCTTTGTAAGTTTTTCGTCATATCGCAATCGTTTTTTTTTCTGGTATAAATTTCGACTAATTTCTGATTATTTTGCTTTCGTTTCCATCTCCTCTTTTCATGCATGGATCACTTACTTTTTCAAATCCAAAATAATATCAATTAAAAGAAAGACCAATTTCTTTACGAGAAATTTGTGTTATCATATTTACAGTCCTTCTTACTTTTGTTGTAATGATCCTCGTAACTATTCAGAAAGATATCAGTTTCATAATCATACAAGTATTTAAAAATAACGAATATTCGTATATTAATTAAAATTTAGAAGAGAAAAAAACAACGAAGCCGTGTGCAACAAAGCATTTCAGAAACTTACACAATTTGACAACAATTTGCGATAAATGTATAAAAACAATGTGTATCATAATTTTTTTCTTTGAAATTTCATTCAGGAACAGAGCAGAACAATTAGTTTTTAAAATTCATTTTTGCACATTGTCATGCAATGCCAGTTGCAACGGTACATCCGGAAAACAGGCTGTAAATAATGCAGAACATTGTCGAGATATTGCGTCTGTCATCCTGAAACTATCGTAAAAGTACTTGTTTCTTTCCAGCAATACTGGTAATTCAATTTTATGAAACATTTGATTAAGCGCTTGTAACAGTTTTGCATTTTAATAGATTATCAGGACTACTTGATCAATTGATATGCTTTCAGATAATGATTTAACAGTATTTCTCTCCGTTAAGTAGAATTCTCATACGAAGTATGCAAATTGAAGTTAAACAATATATAATGACTTTTTTTTTATGGAGAAAGTTACCTATCTATGAGAGTAGCTTTCAAATGATCATGGGAAATGTGCTCTTGGACAGTTTTCTTGTCCACATCGGCGAATTTGCATATTGAACATTCATAAGGTAGTAGGCTTAAATGCTGTTTGACATGTTTATACAAGATAAGATACTCGCCCTCGAATACTTCTTGGCAAAAACTGCATGTTTTCCGTGATATCGGTGTTTGTATTACTGGTCGTATGCGTGTCTGAGACGATGAAACGATTAATTTAGTAATGAAATGATTTTAACCAATCTAAAACACAAAAATGATTGAAAGTCACTTCAAGCATTTACTAATAATTGGAGTAGATGGTTAAGAAGCATACCTGTGGAGGATTATTCTTAGGTGCAGCTGCTAGAAGGTTGGTTAATGTGATACAATTTGATGAACTGTGTTCTGTTGCATGAAAAACGAATGGTTTACATTCAGGATTGGTTACTGGAACACTGGACATGCTCATTAGATCTTTGAAATGAGGCGTATCGTTTGAAGAAGGAATATTCGCTGTTGGAAGCAGTAGCGCTACATCATTCGACGATGTTGGAGTTTGAAGCGTAAAATTTAGTGGAAGTATAGTTGTGAGTAATGATGTTGGTTCAAAACTTGAAGAACTGAAAGTTTTAAAGTTGGAAGCTAAAGTTGACATAGACAGAGCGGTATTTTGCATAACTGAAGTGGTAGAACAGGTAGATGGAAGGCACCAGTTTGCTTCTGTTAATGATTTCAATAATGGAGACTGCAAAACTGGCGATCGACGAAAAATATGAAATGAAGAAAGATGATTCGAAAAATGACTTGGAAAACATTGAGATGCGATCTGCAACGAGTGCTGTTATATTCGAAAATTCATTTCATGAATATGTGGTCATAGCAATAGTTTTTAATTGATTGTACTCTAATGTAACACTGATTTACGCACAGTCAACAACTTCAAGAAAGTATTTGTTGAGTTTTCATGTCTATGAAAGATGGGATAATACAATCTTATTAAACTTATTTCCTATTACAGTAAAACCTAGACAATTTGTTCCAAGAAAGAGAAAAGCTCGAGCCACAAAACTTGTATTGGCAATTTCAATCTCCGTTTAATTCATCCTTACCAAACTTTCAATACTTATAGATATAGAGTGAATATTAAACAAACTTTGTAAAACTCCTTTTTTAGAAATGGATCCAATTCTATGATATCTGTTGGAGTCTGCTTATATTTGTGAACTTCCTTCATATGTCGTATTAAGAAATTTTTTGAGTGATGTTGCAGCGTACAATTTCCAACGGAGCAACTGCAATCATGGCTTTATTCTCTCCAATTAAAATATTTTCAATTATTTAATCACTTATTCATGTTTTTTTTGAATTTTATAAAACTGAGTTCAAATTAAAATTGAAGCTTGTTTATCATTATGAAAAATGAGTTTGAATAAATCAATTTAACCGGTAAGATGGCTGCGTGAGATGTGATCGAGTGTGTTCCTCCATAACTGCTAGATGCGAAATTACAAAACCATTGCAAATCTACAAAATCATATTGCGCGATTTACAGATCAGAACAAGGATTAGTTTTGCATCATCACTTTTCTCTATCTATCACTATTTTTCGCAGTATTTGGGACCAAGTGATTCCAAGCAGTATAAGAACTAAACTACTGATATTTTGTACTGTGGCAGGATTTCAAGATTACACAAATTTGCTTCACAAGTTAAACAAAGCTTACTCAAGCTGAAAGAATGCAAGCGAAGTTTAAGAGAGGTCTGAGCGATGATGCTGGCAGGACATTGAATGTTGATATATTTGGCAGTCTTATCACGACTTCCCAGCAATTTACCTCAAAAGGAACCATGGAAACTTTCTCAGAGAACTATTACTACAGAACTTTTTGCAGCTGACTTTCAAAAATTTCTTCTCGCAATAAATAATAAGTGAAGTTTGATAAAACTTAGTTATATATATGTTATCGCGTTGAAAAACAAAATAAACAATGTCCTTCCCAAACTTCCTCTTGTTAAAACTAATAACAATTGCATTTCATCGGTTCATGTCGCAGTAGAAGATAAAACCAGAACGAGAAGAATAATAGAACAACCATTGTTATCATCAATTATAATATGCTCTAAACCTAACAAATATGGTCATGAACTACCTAATTAAGGATATGGCATAAAAATTATGGAATGATGGTATTGCATGGTGACAGAAAAACGATGAAGGTTTGGAAAATTCGAGAAAAGAAAAATATGAAAATCATAGATGACAATAGATGGTAAGGTTCACAAATATTTTCCGCTTCTTTGAGAACACAGTGGTACGACTATGAACCAAGCTTTTTTCTCGTAGCAAAATATTATTCCATAGGTATTAATTTTGAAAAACATTAGTCGTTGTTTTCTATGATTACCATAATCTATGAGAAGTTTATAATTAATGGATTCAAATTTGCACAGCTGAATGCCATGATTAAAAAGTTTGCAAATGAATTCTTACTGTTTCAATATACTGAATATTATTTAGCGCAAAATTGCTGTAACAAGGAAAAACGATTTCAAAGAACAAAAGTAAGCTAGTTTTAAATTCATTCAATCCTTATATATCATCGTCATTTAGGAAATGATTTCTGGCTTTTTGTTTAGTCTTACCTGATTACTACTGTATATTATATTTACTACCCACAGAAGCATATTTTATTTCGGTCAATACCGCCAAAAATGAATGTGAAGATGGATATCCGCAAGGAAATTTTAAATTGTATTGGATATGTCTGTAATAGTGTTTAGACTTATATTATTCAAACTTCTCGTTAATTAGATAATGAGATATAGAAACCATACGATAATGTTCAATTTATGTATACTGATGACGTCAAATTTAAAAACAATTGGAGAAAGCGATATCAGCACACTGCAGGATACTTTTCATTCAGTCAAAAGAATAACTTACACGATTCAAGATTATGCTTTTTAACTTGAATTATTATACTATTTAGAATGAATGCTTCCGGGCAAAAGTATTATCAGTGGGTGGTAAATACGTTTCAAGTATCCTCTCCTCAAAAAAAAAAACAGAAAGAGTATGAGGAGCTCAATTATTTGTAATTGATTTCTTCATACTCTTCTAATTGTGAGAAGAAATAAAACAAAGTAGCTTAGATTTTAAATCATATGTACGAACTCAAAACATAAATAATTCATACAAAATTAACAGGCTGTGAGAAAAGGTAAGCATGAACTAACAAATAATGAAAACCAGCAGTTTCATAGTTTGAAATTAAATGATGAAAAACATCAGAAAAGATCGCTTTGGAAGGAATAATACTAAGTGGTAAAATGGACTATTCTGCTTAAAAGAAGTAAACATTTTATGGCTAAAATTATACTTGGAAAGTGAAGTTGGAAGAAATATCAAAAATCATAAAGTGACAAAATGCTTAATTAAGGAGTCATCATTTAAAATCAAATGAATGTAAATTAGATCCCTTCATCATAATGTTGGCTAATGAATAACTTCATGCCAACCTTTCACTCAATCAGCACCAGTGTTTCGTATATGAATTGAACTTACCAATCTTTGTAAATTGGTGACTTTTGTTATATGCAGATAACAGATAATCTTGGAACTCGTTCACTATCAAAGAATAATAAACGAACCCGGAACTTCTTTTCTTACTGAGAATATCTTTGTGTTTGTGTGTAATCATGCTAATGTCTCACCTGACATTTCACTTCACGATTTGAAACCTCACTAAAATCAGGAACAACACCCATTTTCAACGAATCCTCGATAACTAAGCTTTTTTCAGCTCGTTGTGTATTGTATAATCTTGGACGATACTGAAATTTTATATCTTTTTGGAAAAACAGAAAAAAAAATTAATTGGAAAGAGAAATTATGGTTAACTCCGATAAATCCCTGAAGAAAAATACAACCCTTTTTTCCCAGCATAATAGATAAGAGAGTGGTAAAAATGAAATGATTTAACCTGCGTAGAATATTTGCTGAGTAATGCCTCTTCGACTTTGAGAGAATTGCTGAGTTCTGTAGATGTCGATGCTTTATCGTCATGCACAGTTTCTTGATGTGCACGCTGCAATACGTCTCTTGTATGCTCAACACACCGTTCTGCAATGTTCCATGCCCTGCAACCGAATTTTATTTTTTCAATTAATCATTACTCGTTAGTCATGCATATGCTTTTATTTGTATACCTTATACTATAATATTAACTACACCAGCTTCAAACTTATTTAATTTCAGCACTATGCCAAAAACCTACTCATGTTCTAGTTCAGTATTAATATCTCGAATAACTTCAGCTCTTCCACCATGCACTTTTTTGATATGCAATATAATGAATATTTCTTTTCTATTATCGTATCCACAAAAACTGCATTTATACGGACGATACTGCAAATGCGATTCAACATGCATGTACCTGAAATGAATTCATTTAAAAATAGTTTTTATGAATTAAAAATCTTTTTGACTTGAAAAAGAAACTTTTTGAAATTATCTCTGAAGCGAATTTTTTCGATTATTTTTTTGAAAAGACCTTAAACAGTGAGAATCGAGCATTGAAATTATTTCATTCCTTGAAAATTTATAGCAGGATTTTAAACAGTGCCATTGTGGAATAATTTTTGCTCTAACAGTCCGCATACGCCCATTATATATTTTTTAAACGACTCATTTGCTTTTCTCAAAGCGACAGGTTTCGCTTTATTTGTCTTTTTTATCCCAAAATTTCCTCGGGGGAAATGATTTCACTTTTCGACTATCTGCGTGTACGGTTTGTTATGTACAAATAAAGATTAATCGAGGGTGCATAACTGAGAATAATTGAGATTGCGTACTTGTGAAAAATGAAGGAATTGGAATTCATATATCAATAAATTTATAAAGAAAATCTTGGCATTTGAAATTAGAACATACAATGAAAGAAACGAGTGGGAAATCACCTATTTCTGGAACACACCCACTCTCGACAAAGTAGGCATTGAATATTTGGGTAGTAGGCAGCATCGTTGTGCTTTGTCAACTTAGGAGTTGTTAAACGCTTTGCAATTTGCTTATTTGTAGCAAACGAATAGATACTTCCATCAACTCGCTTATTATTATTCTGTAATTTGTTCGTGTTGCTGTATTGTCCACCTATTGTTGCAGAACTGATATTCTTGGTATCTTCATCTTTCACTATACGCTTTCTCTCATCATTTGATACTGGTAATGTTTTACTTTCACTTTCATTCCATTCCAAATCTGAAACTACTGCTTCCTTCGAAGAGGTTAAATTACTCCTCCTCCTGCTGTGATCGCTTATACATTCAATATCACCAAATGTTTGTAATGGTATAAAGATATAAATGCTTTACTAAAGACTGGAAAAAATTTTTTTGAACAAAATGATTGCTTTGTTGCGAAACGGAAAAATGCAAAAACTCTCATTATATACAAATAAAAATTTGCTCACAAACTGTTTTTTGCCTTTTGGATAAAGACAAATTGATAGGTTTATCAGTTTCAACTTCAAGATCATCATCCATTTGTGGTTTCAGTTCTTCGTGATATCCTAAAAATTATCAGTAGCGGTTAATGATTTATTAGTTTTCTAGTAAATAATGGAGCATAAAAATAAAAGGTTCCATTAGGTGGAATTGTTATAACCTTGTCGGAGAGGATATTTTTATTCCTATCTTGTTTCAGAAATTGAAAGATATATCGGAAAATTGAAATATTTTTTGTGCTGTAGAAATTTTTCTGTAATCACATTGATTTAGCTTACCATTATGTACTCGTTCTAATAAGTGTTCATTTTTTAGGGTAAACAGATCCCCTTTCGGTAGCACACAATATTC
Organism: Cruorifilaria tuberocauda; assembly: GCA_013365365.1. NCBI lineage: Eukaryota > Metazoa > Nematoda > Chromadorea > Rhabditida > Onchocercidae > Cruorifilaria > Cruorifilaria tuberocauda. Next base: position 180,925 of record JABVXU010000049.1, read on the forward strand.
ACTTGAGATAATATGCTTTGAATCTGGGCACTGCATGGGTACGCGATTATAACTGTTTGTTCGTAATGCTATAAAGAAATTTATATGCATTCAAGTTGCCTCTGGTATTTCGAGTGCTTTAAATGCTTTTGTGAAATCTAATGGCACATCATAAATAACTAACTCTTGTGGTAAGGACAGTCCGTACAGTTGGTATACACTGTTGCTGCTTCATCTTTCGCATCTACATCTCGTCTACTTCGCTTTACCAAATCTGAAAAGCAAAAAAAATTTTAAGGTTGCATTGCATACAATTGTATAATTAGAGAACGGTGATTAAATGTTTTGTACTCAATCTGACACATTCTTGATTTGATTTAATTATTTTTCCTGATGTTTCATTTTTAAGTTTTTTGTAATTTATTTCCCAAGGAAACATTAAAAAAGTATTTATATTTTAGAGAAACGTTAAAGAGAACAGAAGAGATAGCAGTGCGGAAAGGATAACGAAATGGATGGTTCTTTAATGTGAAAGGAAAAGAGAAAACGTCCTAACGAAATAACTAAACAATAGTGATGAAATCACACCTACATACGAGCAATACATTTTTCAGAACAAATTGGTCACCAAGACAACCAACTACAATGATCACTGGAAAATGTTCACGTTGATTCAAATCCTTCATAATTTTTGCAATTGAAATATTAGATTTTTATCCATTAAAATTTCGATTAAAAAAGGGAAGACTGAAAATCAATTTCAAACTTATATAGACATTAAATTACTGAACTAATGCCAATCCTAGATAATGTTTATTCGCAGGTCAACATCGGTTGAATAGTATGCTAAAAGGGAAGTGAATATGAAATACCGAACACCTTCACATGCATAAAAAACAAAAAACATACTGAGCGGTTGATTTTCGACATCATTTGCTGTGACGGTTGTGCTCTCCAAATCGTGCGACTTCCTATATAGTTCAGGAAACTTTCGCAGCAACCATTCCTCTAGGACTGCACCGCGTTTCCGACCATTGCTACTTGTTATTTCAAGATTGGAGGTTGTCACAGATTCAAATGATTTCGAATTAAGCAGTGCTTTCAATGAACTCATTTTTTCCTAAATTCCCGATTTTCATTATTTAAATTTTACAAAATCCATTTTTGAATTCTTTGAAATTATAATTCTAACTGCATAGCAAGATCACTTGTAGCAAATCCAAAGGGAGTGATTGCAAGAGAATTTAAAAATAGTGGGAATCACTGGAAAACAATGGAAGTGATCGTACAAAAATGTTTCAGAAATATAATGAAATTAATCATGCTATTCAATGACAAAGCATTCAGTGAGTGTCAATGGAAACATGTATTTTTGCTGTGCAAATGTTGAAATGTAAGAGTAACAAGTTGCTATCAAAAAACCAAAATGATGAGAGTATCAGATTAAAAGCATCCCAATCAGCTGCCTACTGTTTTTAATACAGGTTTCAGAACAAGTGATTGACGATCTGCATATTTCCCATCAGCTTCATTTATTGCACCAAGCCATTTCCAATTTTAATAGTCTCTTTTGGATTTTAGAACTGTTAACACTGTTAATTTCATTGCATAATAAGCGTAAAAATCTCATAGCAATCTCCGTTTACTTTGTTGAACAAGTTCTATTCCGTGAAGCTTGCATATTTTCTCTGAATTTTTTTTTTCATTTTTAGACTTGTAACTGCCTGCAAATGCAACAAGACATTCAATAAAATGAGATTATAGCGCGTATTTGTAATTGGTATTAAGCAAAATAACGAATGAAATATCTTCTCCCGTATTTCTTGAAGTCATCGAAAATCTTTTCAGATGAATAGCAATAAATAATTTGATTAGCAAAAACATAATTTGTAGATTTGAAATTACTACTTAAGATGATTTCACATTTAAGAGAAATGACTGAGAAACAGAGAAAAGGATTACACTTGATACTTTTGGATAGCTGTCGAAATATTAGTGTTAGCAAAATATTTTAATACACGAGAGGATTACGAATGAAAAAGGATACGAGAAGACAATTGATAAGGATTGGGTGTGTAAAAGTTTTGCAGTATTCCGGGTGGCGATTTCATGCACATACACTGATCACGGTACCCTCAAATAATAAATTATCAACCAAGTTTGAAAAATTGCTATGTAATAGAAGCAAATAGATACAATGAGATGTGAATGCATTGATGGCCAAACCAACATAACATCGAGAGTTTTAGAAATGTGGAGGATTAAGAAAAGCCATGTTTTTCAGTTGTTTGATATTTTTGCAAAAGCTAGCGTGTGATGTATCGAATAACACAACTCAGAGAGGTGAAATCCGATCTTTAAGTTTGCATCTCAATAATGAACACGTACTGAATTTCAATACGAGTTCCGCAATAGATCCAACTCTAAATACACTTCGAATACTCCACATTTCTAAACATTTACCAGACGTTATTTTTTGAAGAGAAACTTATGAAAGTATCAACGCTAAACTACAAAATTCATAAGCATATTGAATCCTGTATGACAATTTGAAATTTTGATCAAAGAGAACGCAGTTTATTGTCCGGTTCAAAGTTACACAATATGAAAATTGAACTCGTTAGAATAAACTTCATTATTTCAGTTACTCCATTAAGGTTTGAGATCTCTACTTAGAGATCTGAGCAGGTTTTGAAAATCTGCAAAATTACATTCTTTCAAAGAACACTGTGATGATATGTGCTGTACCGAAAAGATGCTAAGGGCTTCAGCTTCCAGAACTGGAAGTATTAATAGTCACTATGATAAAGTTCCCCATTAAACTAACTTGATAGAAAAGTTAAAAACTTCATGTATGAAATATCGAAAGAAGTGCAAATGAAAATAAAAGTTAATTTGAAATTGAAACTGCACTAACGAATGGCTGTGAAACGTCAGCTGAAAATGTGTACACAAAAAATGGGAGCGCACAAACCAGCAACACAATGACCGTTTCAACTGACCATTTTGTGTCTTTGTCTGTGCACTGGATCAGATTGCTCGGTAAGGTGTTTGCAGATTCTTCGGATTTCCATTTCTTCTTTATCTTCGGTATTTTTCATTATCACAATTTTTATGCACATGTCGTGCCCACCAATATAAGACACAAAGGTAAATGTACACAAAGTTTTATGGAACTCAGTGATATACTAATTTATCGTATAAAATAATTGTGGGATGAAATCTTCCATCAGAAATAATCCAAATCCTAATATCTTGATTCATCCTAATTTACGGTACCGTTCACTGCACTGTAAAATATAATTACAATATTGATTCGTTTTGGTGATTGAGAAATTCCTGAACTACAGATAAGTACATGCTAGATTAGGAATGGATTGAGATTCTGAATAAAAAAAGAATTCAGAGGTCGAAAATTTGTTATAGGCATGTTCACAATCCGGTTTTCATCGTTTCTAGGTCACTGGTCAGACGTATACAATGAAAGACAAACAAAAGTAGTTTTGAATAAAATGGAGAAAGGGGTGAGAGTTCTCTCCTTTCTTCTTCAGTATCGAATCTTGCTGAGAGGCCACTGTTCCAACCTTTCCAGTGTTCATCTTTTCTCCACATCAATTCCTGTGTATCAGGCACTGTTCAAGCGATATAATTTGAGAACCATTTGTTTGGAACCTGAGCGCACCACACAAATCTACGCCATTCCATCGACAAATGATTTGCTACGCTGACCTGAATTTATCCGCTCCATAAAAACAGTATAACTGTTTGGCAGGCTTTTAGCAATATGCATTACATGGGAAAATATTCTTGCTGTAACTTTTATACATAAGTTTCTTTAACTTGTCTCACTTTTTGAATACACATTTTTTCCCGAGTCCTTAGCTGAAACAATAAGAAAACTAGATTTTATGCATTCCGCTAAGATGATGATAAAGAACCAAAACATAGTACCTCTTTAAGCTTTCTTTGTCCATTTGCAATTAATCATTAACATATGTTTGAATAAAAAAAATTCATTTTTTAAGTCGGAATGCAACGAGACTGAAAATTTACAAAGATTCCATTAATGCAGAAAAGATTTCTCGAGAAGTGCAACACCAAGGTTCACTGAAATTTATTCGAACTCTAAATTAGACTTCAGAATTTTATATCGAGAATCTTCGTTTTGTTGGTCTATCATGGTGTTTTCACATTGAATCTGATATTTGTCGAGAAGCTGCAGCTTTAAAAGTTTACGTAGGGGAAAGAGGCAGATGGAAAAGAGAATTAATTCATGCATTTTTGATTCTTCCATAACTATTAATAAAGAAATCAGTAACAGACGTGTTTAAAGAATTAGGAAATTTTGGATCGTATGTACATCTTTCTCAAAAATTCGCGCATTTATAAAATTTATATCCATTCTTCGACAAAAAATAAAACGTAAACTTTCAGACTAGTGTGTAAATATACATGTTTCCTCTGGTTTTAGATTATTTAATTTGACTCAAGTCCAGCTCCAATGTTGATTCGATCTTAATCAAAATTGGAGAAATCTTTCTTGACTGCTCCATCATTCCAGTCTATTTAGAGGAACGACGGATAATGCTCTTAAATGTTTTTCAACCCGCCTCACACCTGATGCCCTTTTCGTTTTCCGCATGTGCCTTGTTCAGCTTCGTCTTAATGTAAAATTCCCTTTCTCGAACTCGGACTTTTTTCTGTTTTTTTTTTTTGGGAAAGTTCCGGATTGCTTTTGAAAATCACAGTATGCTTATGGCACGCACTGTTCTTTTCCTTCGCTTCTTTTTAGGAAGTAAAAACTTTCTAGGCAATAATTCTGCTCAAAGTCGGTCGCCAGAACATTATATGATGAACTGATTGATGTATGAGATACTGAGGCGCTTTTTATTCGTTTTTTCATAGATATTTAAACAGATATACAAATATTTGGTTATTTTCCGACTTCTCGGTTAGGTTATCGCTAAAATTTAATTTTTTAATATAATTTTAGCAACAATCTAACTGAGAAGTCATCGGAAAACAACCAAGTATATCTGTTTAATCACTGAAATGTGTCTGGCGATCATCTAAGTTGCGACTATCTATTCAGGCGTATATTTATCGGATAAGGAGTTGTTAAAACAAATATATAAATCATGATATGAATAAATGGAACAAGAACATGTCTGAAGGATTTCATTCCGTCCATCCCGATCACCCTCTCTCTCATGAAACTCCATCTTAGCTTGGTTCGTACTTTTATTTCTCGGCGATTCTTGCCGGTATTTTGCGGTAGGCCGGTCCCTGACGTGGATGTTTGATACTCATGTGCGTATCGAATGGGATAGAGATAGAAGTGGTAAAGTTGTGAGGGGGATTGGCAGCGTTGTTAGCAGTTGGGTGTCTTGAGGCGGATATGTGTCGTTGATAAACAATGAATTGATAAACAGATAGATCAGATGGTATGATGATTTGGTGAGTGTGTTTCTGAAATGGCAACTGTCCAACATTGCATTTATTCAACGGTTTTCCTTTCGCAGGCTTCTTAAGACATCTTCATGTTTATGCGTATGTGTATGAGAAAAGACGAGGAAGAATTGGTGGCATTCTGGTGGTGGTAGTTAAGTATACTGCTGTTTAGGCGGATTTTCCCGATTTTCTATTTTTGGCCCAAGAAATTTGTCTGGCTTGTATTCACTTAGTATTCGTTTAAATCCAGCATCCATTAGCATATTTAAAACTTGCTGCAAGATTTACAAAACTTCAGTTTTTATTTTAAAGTTACGTTGACATTTAAATAATTAAAACTCTAGTTACTATAGTGGAATAATTCATTTCGTTTAATTCATTCACTAGGTAAGTCTCCGTTGTTTTATGTCTCTTAGCTCTGACTGTTGGCGTGATCTCATCGACTTGTCTGAAACCTCATTTTAGCCTGACACCATCAAATGATTTCTTTTTGCTAGTGTTAATTCTTTTGTCTTAGACATCTGTATCAGTCCAAAAAGACAGATATTTTAAAACTCTTGCAACGATGTCAGTGTTCCAATAAGATGCACTGGCGGTAATTCAGTGGGTATGATGGATAACCAGGTAAAATAATGTAATAAATTGGGATTGTTGCATGTTGAATGCATCTGTACTCAACGTGCAGCAATCTCCAATCCAAAACAATGGAAGCATATAATATTCATTAGATTTAAAATACTTGATATTATCGGTGTTATATTCATATAGAATTCCAAAGATCCATTCATGTAAAGCCAAACTAAATATCAATAGGAAAAGGAAATTGTGTTTGAGCCTGTATGTATGTATTTATCTCACATGATGCAAGCGTCCTTTGGCAGAATTTCTTACTTTGGTGATGCAAATATGTGAAATGGATAAACATCTGTTTCGCTCTCACTTTCATCTGTTTCACATCGGTTTGTATCGAACTATATCTAGTCTGTTACGGTTATAAATCGTCCGTCATGCTCCAGGTGTATCTCTGTTGATAGCTTGTTTCGATGTCGATTTCAACTATTAGACGTCAAGTAAAAAATGTCGCCTATAATTTCTCGGACGCGCAAGTTAAAGTTCGAGAAGCCACCAGGTGATGAAGTTATAAATTTCGTAATTGTGTTCATCTTCTTATAGTATAAAATGACTGTGCCACATTTTATGCATATTTCATTGCAAATCCTTTTTTACATAAACGGAACAGAATTTAATGAAATGAGTTATTCGGAAAAATGATCGTTGATAAATGTTGCGGGAGAAATTTTTTTTTTTTTTATAAACTCAAAGAATAGTATGGAAACCGATTGCAATGTTATATGAGGTGGATGAAAATGAAAATTCTCTAAATAGACAAACCGGTTAATCTATCCAAAACAGCAACCAAATTCATATTGAGGAAGAAAGGTGCATTCGTCATTTCGTTGTCTATCATTTCGTTACTTTTAGCACTTTTTCTGCTAGTCATACTGGCGCTTTTTATCAGAAACCAAGGGAATTGGTTTCTGTGAGAATGATGTGTTGCAGCAATGATCCATGGGGACCTTCTACGGCACTGATGTCTGAAATCGCAGATCTAACACATAATCCATTGTCGTTTACTGAGATTATGTCGATGCTCTGGAAGAGATTAAATGATCACGGAAAGAATTGGAGACATGTGTACAAAAGTCTTGTTCTTTTGGATTATTTGATAAAGGTTAGGTTTTTATAGATTGATTGTATTTGACTATTCGAAAGCTTTTTGGAAAACTGCATTTGGATAAGTAATTTTAAAAAAATTTGGCTCTCGTTTGGTCTTGAGATTTACATTTTTCATGCGGATTATTTCTTTTTATTATAAAGTACATTTACAATTACAACAATACATTGCTCTTCGTTTTAGTGTGGCAGTGAGAAGGTGGCTCAGCAGTGTCGAGAAAATATCTACTCGATTGAAACGTTGAAAGATTTTCAACATATTGAAGATAATAGAGATCAGGGTATGAATGTACGGGAGAAAGCAAAACAGATGGTTAGCCTGTTGTATGACGAAGAACGACTAAAAAATGAACGAACGAAGTTCATGATGACTAGGAAGAAATTCATGTCTGGTTCTGGTATCTCCTCAGATGGTTCTGTACGACATATACGCAAAACTGATATTGGTCCTACATTTGGTAGATTTTGGCTTTCTCATATTTCTATAACGATTCTCATTGTTGTTTTAGAGGAATGTAAATTTTCTGTTTAGGAATTGTACTAATTAAGATGATATTTCAATGTTTTTTAGAATCAGAATTGGAAGATGCACGACCGGCAAGCGCTGGTGAAGAAGAAATGCAATTGCAGATTGCGCTTGCACTATCACGGGAAGAAAGTGAGAAGGAAGAAGAACTAAGGAAAAAGGATGACATTGGGTTACAGGTACACTAAATGTGTAATATTTCATTTTCGGGAGATCATTTGTGTATATTTTGTAGGATTATTTATGCTGTGATATATTCCAGTATGTATCAGATATTTCAGTTATGCCAAAAAGTGGTATTTTGAATATATAATGAGCAAGAATAAATATGTCATATATAATGTACTGGGCACCGATATTAAATGCCGAGGAATTCAGATGGCATTAAATGAGAGTCGCCGTGAAATCGAGCGGATGAATTCCATGGATGCTGTTGGTCAAAATACAGTGTCAAGTTCAACTCTTTCGCAAAGTGCGATTGATGACTTGCTGTCGCTGGGAGTGGGACAACCTGTTGAACAAATAACTTCAAATCCATGGGGTGGACCAGTTACTGATCCATGGGCACCGGCTTCTGGTATTACTCCTGTAGCAGTTGTTGGTTGGTGCTTTAGCATTGGCAGTTTATTCTGTTTTCCTGAATGAATGCTTTTTAATGATATTGAAGTCTTTTAACACCAGTTACAGATATTTGAGAATTGTAGGCCAGGGTAAGATCTTTTAAACAAGGCATATGCGTTCCGAAAAATATTTATGTTGTTCTTCAACTTAATCATAAACTGTAATTATAGGATCGTCCCTGTACTCAAACATCCAAGCGATCAATAATGACCCGTGGATGTTAGCACTCCCAAAAACCGAGGTAACGGCAAACTCAGTCGACCCGTGGGCTACTGTGCCTTCTTTCACCAGTCAAACTCCAGTCTCCAATGCTGAAGAAAATAATTCTAAACAAAGAAACAGCACGAAAACACCTGAAAGTTTCCTTGGTGAAAACTCATCCCTTGTTAATTTAGACAATCTGCTCGGGACGACAAGTAACAACTCGAAACCAGGTTTTTATCTTTCTTTTTACTTTCAATTTATATAGTGTTAAATCCTTGAAAAAAAGTAAAGCACTCGAGTCTCGAATGTTACTTTACATGACACAATCGTATTTTAGCAAGCAATCCATTTCTTTCTGGTACTGGTGCAGCTGCGCCATTAAACCCATTTATCGCCCAGCAACGTCCATCACCATCACTTAATGAAATGATGAGTCAAAACCGCATATCGTCAACAGGAAATCCTATCCAAACAACTATGCAACCACCACTGGCGCCAGTTCCGACGTCGGCATCAACTCAACCTACCAATCCATTTGCTTGACTGATCACGGGGCTAAGTTCTGAAGCGAATGTTATAATGCATTTTTATTATGATGCGCTTGCGTCTACCATGAACAGTCCTATCCGTTTTCATCCCTTTTCTGTTCATTGCACACTATTCCTTCATTTCTGGATTTTCGAAATATATTGTATATAAGTGAGGATAACTCAGTTATTTGGTACGATTTTCTTTCCAATATGAAACAGAAACGAATCGTAAATGTAAGTATTGTACTCCACTTTGCCTTAAGATATCAAAAGCTGCTTTATAAGATTTTGCGTTTTGTAATTTTAAAGCATAACATGAACATTTTCTTCTCTGGTCATTATTTCTTTAATCCAGTCTTTCATCTATTGAATTCTTTGCCCCTGCAAACCTTATCTATCTGAAAGCTACAGAAATTTTTAATATATACATTCACATCCAATGATTTGCTTTTGTGATAATAAAGCATAATTTGTGATCGTTTCATTTCCAATATTTTGTGGACACTTCTTTTGGAATCTTTTCTAGTGTTCGTTAATGTGACAAGCTTGGAGATGTGCGTTATCCAAGTTCATATGATAAACGTTGTAAATTCTGTTTTCCATTTCCCCACTTTGTTCGTTTTTGGAAACTCCTACTAACCTCGAGCAAAAAATCATTTATAGCTTTCTAAACTGTGTGTCTTGCAGAATATAGGTATTACTTCTCTTTTCGACGGAACTCTGCACTAAGTACAACTTGGCAATGCAGAAGTTATATTCCACATGGACACTTTCGTTTATCGCGAGAACTAATTGACCACGGGAAACTTTCACCTAAATTTTGAAATTAATGTTTCCAACAGGAACGATTCGAATTCTTGACTGTTGGGTCATACATTTGAGCATGTAATATATTCAGGATTCTTTGCAACAGTTCTGTCGAAATTGATCAGTGTAGTTTACCAGTTACTCTTTACAGTTTATAGTTATATGGTTTGTAACAAAACGGTGAACATCAGAAAATACAGGAATCAATTTGCACAAGCAGTACACTGTGTAAGTGCAGAAGCGTTAACATTAAAAAAAATTATACATTATCGGAGTTGGTATCAAATGCTTCATCGGATAGGGTATCATCAAATTGGAAAGCATCATTAAGACGTGACATCGAGTTTAGAATTGCAGATAGGCGGGATGAACCACCTTCTTCTGTATTAATTTGCCTTACCTAAATGTATCCATTATATTCATAATCAAATATAAATAAACAAAATGAATAGGTAAAAGAGATACCCCAAGCTGGTTTAGCTGTCTCAATAGGCGATCAACTTCGTCTGGCGCTCTCATGAATAGCCATTCTAACTTTTCTCCATTTTTGATTACACAAGCCGAGCGATCAGCAACAAATACTCCCGTAGCCTGAGACATATGTGCCATGTCAATGCGCGCCAGCAATCTCACGAATCCATCAATTGCACAGTTTAACCCTTCTTGGGCTATTAAAATACTTTTTTCACATAAGCACACTACGCAGGCTGCTGGCTCATCATCCATGCCCTGTAAAGAATAACAAAACAAATCCATCAATCAAATGACCTCGGCAACTTTTACTGTATATTTAAGTATGGTCACTCAGATATTTAATTTATTTGTGCTTTTAATCGAATGACGCTATAAAAATCTTGCTTTAAAGAAGAATACGTCAAATCATAATGTACAGATAAAGTATTTCTATTTGAAGTGTACCAGTAAAGCAGTACCGTGGATGTGATTGCAAGAGTTATTAGTGATATCCATTTGTGCATATCAGCAGCACTCTGACAAATGAATTGAATTCTGCTGCTTTTAAGAACGATTTCGAACATATGTGGTGAACGATCATCACCTCTGAGTTCTGTTACATCAGTAACTGAATCTCTAGAAAGAAACTTCTCTTTGAAAGCACTTTTTCATCCCTAATATTAATGCACATCCAACTATTTTAAAAATACCTGACACATATAACGCGTTCGCCGAATTTGCATGTGGAGTCAGAAAACTGATAAAGTTTTTTATTCTGCAAATGAAAGTAACTCTGCTGAAAATCGCCTGAACCAAGTAGCCACGAAACTCCACTCCCAATTTCTTTATGATACAAAAAACCACTGTGTTGATAACCTTCTCCATTCATGCCGTATAATTTCGTTTGTCTCCACTGCGCAAGATAATATCCATAAAGTATAGGCTGATCCTACAAACTATGAGTCATTCAAAATTTATTATAAAGTGATTTATTATAAAGCAATTTTCTCTTATAGCTGTCAGTCCCTACATGAAAGCATTAAAGGAATTAAAAATTATGCCATTATTGATATCTTCATAAGTATAAAAACGTCACCTTTTGCAATTCCTTGGACATGAAATTAGTAAGGTGTTGCGGAGTGCGATCAATATACACATTTAATTTGACTTTATCGGATTGGAAATTTGACATATAATTTCTATATGCATATTTTAGAGCATTCAAAATTGCGATACCAAGCTGTTTACATGCCGCGCATATTTCCATAACTGATAAAAATTTGTCAGTTTCACCCTCACACACATTGTAATTTTTTTCAGCATGCAGATACATCACTTGCAAATCTGGACCAACCTAAAGATTCTAACCAAAATATTTTAGATCGAAGCTGTTGAATAGGAACCATTTCTTTCAACTTAATCTAAAATATAACCTACATGAATACTGCTGATATATCGGAACGGCAGGTATGCACGTGTAACATACGACTTTCTGGATACTAAAAAACTTTCTGCAGATAACAAATAAGTCGCTTGATTAGAGAGAGCAAATAATCGTCTTTCAACTTCTCCTGTGCCAAAGTGTGAATATACCTTTAAAAGTACATGTAAAATAATCATTTATTTAATGTTGAGTGCCAATTTTTCAATACAGATAATTTGATCGAATAAAAACTGTAATAGTTGCATTTTCTTGATTTCTCATTTAGAATTTTTCGTGATTTAATAAAAGCAATGATACCTGAAATAGACGCATAAACCGTTCAGCGTCGTGTTTGAAAACATTTATGCTAAGGCCAATCATTTCACCCATATCCAACCTTGAAGACCATTTCTCAACTGTTAAACAAATAAGTAGTGAATTGCAATTTAAATTCAAAATTGAGCAGATTTCTCGATTGAAAGAACGTTAATTATTTTACTAATAACCATCAATATTCAATGAAAAGATGAAGAAAGCATACCTTATTTCGCCACATGGAAGATCGACTAAGGTTGCTATCGGTGATGATCTGTGTTCACGTTCATGATAGTGAACATCCTCTATGGACAATTTTGCTTTTGATAAACTTGTTTTCAGAGCTATATCGAAAGGATCTACCGAAATAGTAGCATTAATGACCTAAACTTCAGTTTGTAGCATAGTGGTAAGTTTGTGATATTATAAATCAAGCGTTAGCAAAATATTTAATCGCAAAAGTTGGTGAAATTTGCAACATCCGAAGGGCTTAAAAATTTCATCAGCACCACGCAGAGTCTCTAGGAAATTATATAAGTTCTGGTATCGATATAACCAACTGCGGGTTTAAACAAATGGTTAAGCCTCTAGTGTCATAGCCTTAAAAGCTTGCTATCGGCGTTCAGCCATATAAGCAACAGAGAATATGTTGCGTTATATTTTTAAATGGTTTTGATTTCAAAAAGTGAAAAGTGAAAATAATCAAAGTGTTGAAAAAATGAGGAGAACACTTAATTTTTAACATGACTGTTGAAGTTTCATAATCTTTCAAATAAAGGTCTTCGATTTTCTTCTAGACTCGAAAAGATATGTGTGCAGGATACAATTTCAGTGAAGTTGAAACTTATTCGCGTGTATATGGGAAAGAACTTTCCGCATTACGGGAGTAAAACTTTTTTTTTGTTATAGGGAGGAGAAATTTTCAGAGGGAGATGAAGTTCCACATGAAAATAGCCATAGACAATCAATCACTAATAGGAATTCAGAAAATAGTTACGAAAAAATTACATCAGGCTTTCTCTTTTCATTATAAACAGTACGTCCTGCTTCATCCACAGTATTCACTTCTTTTGGAAGACAATCATTAATACCATTTGATGATTCACTGTTTCTACGCTTCAAGAGTTGACCAAAAATTTGATCCTAAATATTTCTATTTATATTTCAATGATCGTTTTGTATTTCAAAAATATTTAGAAAACGCTCGTGGGCAAATTAATCTGATATAATAGACATTAAATAATAGTTATCAGATTGAACTAGTTTTGATAAAGTGATTTACAGCGTCGTTTTCTGGTGTAGTAATATCTTCATCGAATGCCATTGTGTGAGTTTCCACGAAATCCTCTGGTAATGGTACATCAACCAATAATGATGAGACATCCTGAGAATGTGTTGAATTTTCTGTTCGGGATCCTTGATGAATTGTTGGATGGCTTTGTTCTTCATGTGAATGCCTGGATAAAACAGCCAAACTATCAACTGAAGTTGACGGTCGTTGATCACTAATCGACAGACGCATTATTGCTATTGGAATATCATTATGCTTTTCAAATGGTTTCTGAAAAATGAGACAAGAGTATGCCCAATTGCAAAATACTAATAGTAAGTTCTGTTTCGTAAAGCGAAAATAAAATAACAAGATTTTGCTACCGAAAAGATATAAGCATATTTTAGAAACAAACACGCAACTAAATATTTATAGTAGGATTTTTAGATTTTCACTTACAAAACAAAAATAGCTAATTTTCTATAGCAAGCCTAATCGTTTCAATCATTCAATTGATAATTCAATCGATAATGCAAGATATAATCAAATTATATGCTGTATCTGAAATGAACAAAACGCACCAAAAATCTGAACCGAACTTCAGAAAAATCTATCATTTTCTGTACAATTCGAGAAAGTAGAGGTTGATTTGCCATCACAGCTTCCCTATGGTAGAATTTCCGAACAGTTTCTAAATCTTGTTGAAAAGACTGAAATGTAACTTATTTAAAAGCGAAATATAATGGAAAATTATAATATGAACAGCAAAAAAAAAAACACTCACTGACTCACAACACAAAAAAACCTACAATAAGATCCTGCATCATTCAGCTCGATCTCCATTAATACTGACTAATTTCTGAAAAGAACATGTGCTTAGAAACCTGAAAATGGTACAGTAATGTTTGTTTATTGAGAACATCCTTGAGCCATGCAATCGATAGCTGTCGCACTGAAGTGACACGCCATTCCCGTTTCAAATAATCGGTTTCGTTGCGAGACATAAACTCCTTCACAAATAACCAATACAATCGGTTACCATTGTTAAACCTAGGTAAAATAACCTTAGCTGTAGGTAAAAGAATTGTTAATAAAACTCAAAATACCCTGAATATCTGGTAAATGTTGACAATAATTTCATCTTAATCTATCATCACTCCATCATGCACAAGGATACATATGTATAGCTTATATATATATATACCCATAAGAAACATACCCATAAGAAAGAAAAAAGTCGAACATCGTTATAAGATTTTGTGCGGCAATAGAACTTGAATCAAGAGGTGGACATCGACCTCCTAGCAAGTGTCGCCTCCATTCGACTACTATATCCGTGATGGCACGCATAACAGAAGCTTCGATATGACGATGGGATGAGAATGTAACTTCTGCATAATATCTTCTTCCTCCTCTGAATCCATCCAGTGGAGCTATCGTCATCATCCTCTTATTTAAAACTAATCAATTTACAGTATATGCATTTCAGTTTACATGCTTAAGTTGAACGAATGCTCAGCAGTCCAATTCAAAAGAACTTGAAAATTTCAGAATTATCAAACTGCGCCAATTAACTTGCCTTCATTACCTGAGATAACCTAAGAAATTGAAAGCTACAGAAATCTTGAAACTAGACGACCGACATGGAATGAAATAGTTATGGTTATTTCCTACAGAACTTAATCCCGCAGTCCAATTCTACCGTCAGTTTGTTCACTAGCAGCTAAAAACCTTCACAGCTATTTGGCGGAAATTTTCTTCACATCTCACACTGTTCTCTTTTCTCTTTCAGAGGCAACATCTCTTCATGCCGTCTCATGTCTGCGTACACTCTCATTTATTTACACTGCCTCGTTTTATCAGATTGAAGACGTGGCAAGACTTATTGGTTGCGGGAGTGCTTCACTACTTATACGAGTGTATCCGTAGTTTATAGTGATACGGGGAGTGGAGGGGGTGGGGATGTTAGAGCTCTTAACATGTTATTCATCAGATTTCTCTCCTGTTGTCGTTGACTAATTTGTTTTCCGCAGTTATACGAGTTAAAGTCGACTTTCTGATCCAACAGTGGAGTTCGCGAAGTACAGGAGTGCATATTTCCTATCGTTAGTGAGTTAAGACTGTCATTATTAGATTTAAGTTCCGCAATAATAATTTGAACCGTTTAGTCTAAGAACTGTTTTATGCGGCGATGAACGTTTCAGCATCAGAATACAGCAATTTCAGCCGTCTGCCACTCATCAAGGTTACTATGCCATTGAAAAGCCGAATCGATTCAAAAAAATCAGAATCTGAACGTTTACAGGGTATTATAATGTCTAACTTATATTTTCTATCCTTTCAGTCGTCACATATTCTGAATATGAGTGAATAAAATCACCTGTGTAGTGTAAAACTTAGATATACAAAATGAGATTCTAGTTTACAGCTTTAGTGGTTGATCTTTTACGAGAAGAGGAAAATAAGTATTGTGCCGATTGCGAAGCGAAACAACCTCGATGGGCATCATGGAATCTGGGAGTATTTCTGTGCATACGATGTGCTGGGATCCATCGTAATCTGGGCGTTCATCTCACGAAGGTATCATTTTTAGGTATTTTAAAGAATTCTTATGCCTTCAGTTTTATGAATTTTACTTTGGGTTTTTTCAAACTCCTAATATATGATTGTTTGGTATTTCAGTTTTAGCTATCTTACAACATGATGAAATTCAGGTGAAATCGGTTAATTTGGATTCATGGACCCCAGAGCAAGTGCAGAGTATGCGAGTGATGGGAAATAAAATGGCTCGCCGTATTTATGAAGCAGAGCTTCCTGAGCACTTTCGTAGACCACAGACAGATTCTGCTCTCGAATCATTCATCAGAGCAAAATATGAACAGAAGAGGTGGTAATTCTCAGTACTTTTTACTTTTCAAATAGTAAAACGATAATTATTGTTTAAATTACAAAACGTTTATATTTTGTCTTCTTTTACTGCAGCATATATCATTCCAGGTATATCTTGAAAGATTGGTCACCGCCTCCACTTGATGTGAACGATTTGCCACCTCTTTTAGTTAAGAAACAAATTCCTGATCGCGGTGAGTTCTCAAAATTATTCAAATCTTAATTGCGAATGAAATTCAACTTTGTACCTGTCGCTATTGGTTTTTGTTTCTCTTTTCCTTTTTTTATTTCGTCAGAATATTCTTAAAATAAAGTATTTGATGAAATCATTTAGATACATGTAGTACGCAGCTTTATAGTTCTCATATGTTATACATCAAATTTCACAAATGCTGAAACAGTAATTTAAATCAATTTTATTTCAGGTATACGTTTAAACGCTAGACAAAGAGATCGCTGCTTAGATTTAATGGAAAAGACAAAAAATATGGTTGAAAATTCCAACGTGGTAAATGCTACTGCTAATGCAAAGGGCAGCACAGTTGCAGATATACCGCTTTTAGACCTAAGTACTCCCGTGGTAGAAGTCAGTCACAATAAACTTGCACCCACCTTGGTAAATGAATAGCAGTTTTTATTTGATAAAATAATTTCTAACTTCTCGACATTATAGTTCTCAAATGTTACTTGTTTCTGCTTCATCCGCGAAAATGCAGTTTGATATTTTTAAGCAGTTATTATTTACTTGCTGATTTCATATAATTTTTACGTTTCACAGTGTTGCAGCCTTTCACTGTGAAAGATGAAAATGCTATGGATCTGAATAATAGCATCACGGGAATTATGGACAGTAATGAAATGGAAGATTTTGGTCCAATTGTTTCTGCTCCACCTGCAAAAATGCGTTCTGATATTTTTGTTACGGATGCTGTAGCGTCATCTTCGAATGGTAAAAGTGGTCTCATAACTGC
Source organism: Cruorifilaria tuberocauda (assembly GCA_013365365.1). NCBI lineage: Eukaryota > Metazoa > Nematoda > Chromadorea > Rhabditida > Onchocercidae > Cruorifilaria > Cruorifilaria tuberocauda. Next base: position 198,098 of record JABVXU010000049.1, read on the forward strand.
TGGCTTGGAAAATAATTTGGAAGAGTTAGCATCGGTGTTAGAATCTAGTCCTGTAGTAAATGGTATGTTTCGGAATATTATAACATTAAATTACATTCGCAGCAATTTTCATTGTTTATGGTGAACAAAGAAATCTTTGAAGATTTCATTTTCTTCAGAAAAAAGAAGTACTTCTGATATCCTTGCTCTTTATGGAACGGCATCTAAATTTTATCCTCGATCAACAAAGCACCAGAGTCGTTTGCAACAATTTTCTGAGGTTGTCCCATTTAGTTTCATAGTTTTTTTAACGGGACATCGATACAGTAACATGAATGCAAATGACTGAAAGATGTTGATCTTTCGTTTTTTTTAGGAGTCTTTTTAATTTATTATTACAAAAAAAAATCTATAAGACCTGGTTTTTATTTAACAATGTCGCAAAAAAGCAGGAGGTTATTTTTGTATCAGTAGTAATGGATTAGCTTATTATAAGAGATGAGTCAGTCTCTTTCATTAGCTTGTAAAAGATGCCAATTTTTTCATGTCCAAAAGTTTTAAGGTATAATTTTCTTACGTTAGATATCATTCGGTGATGACTACATATCCAGCGAACGAAAGAACATTCATTTATCTGGCGCGTCAGATGTCAGGTTATTTTTTGGCCCATCTATTGTTCCTATAACTCAGCAGTCTTGTGGATCTCAAAATGGCTGTAAGTTCTTATGATCAAGTCTGGGAAAAACATTTAGGTCACAATTTACCTTCATTATAGATTTGCACTTCGCATCTTTTCAAGCACTATTCGTTCCATCACTTGAAAATATATTAGTAAATTTTCACTCATATTTAACTGGCAGAATAGATAATACAATTTGATATATTTCAGATGCACAATTAGCCATATTGGGATCAGAAACAAACGCTCTATCAGCGGGAAATTTTTTCCTAAATCGTGAGACGGCAGCGATATTCGCTGCCGCTTCACCCTTCGCTAATGCTTCAATGGCAACAGGAAGTGGAGCTTTATCGAGCTCTCAAAAAGTTAGTTCTGATGGATATATTATCCAGAAAAATTTGTGCTGATACCCGATTAACTTATTACATCTCACTAGTTGTTTTATATCTTTTAATTTTCCAATGATTTCTTGAAACGATTCTTTTATAAAATACGAACTTCATCATCCGGAAAGACCTTCTTTCTGACCCAACAAGAATAGTCGGAAACGCCTGTTCTTTTAATTACTGAGAAAGTTGTAATAAGTACTTGTGATTTATTCTGTTTAACATTTGAGCTATGTCAACAAATAAATATATCTTAAGGATGGATTCGCGACACTAGGCAACATCCAACCGAGATCGGACGACATTGGAAGTAATTTTATTTCCTGCAGTGCTACAGAGGTTATTAAAATTTTTTTAAACTACTGGTTTATTCCTGAAAAATAATCAGTAAAATTCATCAATGTTAAATGCCATCAGTGGATTATACTCACATTTTTTAAAAAAATATTCAGTGGTTTTTGCAAAAACTTATCTATGTGCTGCAACTTTTGCATCCAAATGTCGGTTTCTTATTTTAGCCTTAACTGTGAGTAAGACATTATTGAGTAAATGAAAATCGAGCGCTGAAACAAAAAGAAAAACTATTTAATATATGATTACACGACGGACGCAAATTTGGCGAATATCATATTTGCGTACTGGTCAGGATTATAATAAATGGAAGCTATTATGTCTAGAATAGACGATTCCTAATGTGTATTCTATAGGAATAAGATAGGAACAAGTAGAAGTATAGTGTTAGATGAGACGGACTTTGCTAAATGTACAGTGTTGTACAATTAACAGTTATGATGAAAGGACAGGTTATGGAAAACCAGAGAAGTGTTGCATCAAAATCTGTCGTGCTGCACTTTCAGATTTTCCATTTCACTTTACTGTTCCTCTTTGATGTGCTCACTTTATAAAACATCGTGCACTCATCACGTGATTTTTCTCAGATTTTTCTGGCTGTTGTATTTCAAGCGGCTGAAGTGATACCTATTATTGAGAAATTACAAAAGATCATGAATTTGTTACGCATATAATAATAATTTCAATAACTATTAAAATGGCATATAGAGAGATATGCAGGCGCAGGAAATCATTTACCGTCTACTCTTTTTTTTAATTTCTATTTTATTTATTCTGTTAAACTGTCAAGACCCACCGCTGAAAATTTACAGGGAACGAGGACCCCAGCCTTGAATCATCTGATGGCGGATTTTGCACAGTTCAGCGTTGGTGGTGAATCTAAAAAACAAAATAGCTTACAAAAAAATATTTCATGAAATTAGGATCATGTGCTAATAAAGCTTGTTTACATTACAAGGATCTTTTACAAATATATCCACAGTGTACCAGTAAAATATCTTGTATCGTAATAAAATGCTGTTTTGTTATCTGTGGTTTTCCATATGCTATGTCCTGCTTTTAATGTAAATTTCTTTATGAATTCTTCGTGGAACACTGACTTTTACTTTATAATTTTTATTTTCTTGAAAACCACTTTCGTATTTCCCATTGCATGGTGTTTTTTTTTTCACCGCTTGTCATAAAATATCCAATACATGATTGAACGTTTGTTGATTAGTCGTATGTTCCGAGTATTTTCGAAATGGTATTCATTTCGATATTGTTTTATAGGCTTAGAATTCTTATTCAGTTGCTGTCGCTATCCGATTATTGCTGACCTCTTCTATAAACTCGGAGCTTGGATAAAGTCATTTAATAATCGTTAATTCTTTATCGTTTACCTTCGGGAATTAGTTCATGTCATTTAATAATAAGTAAATTGTTGAGGGTAGCAACTAATGTGTGCAATACTTCCTAAAAAAAAGGTTAAGTGAGGTATTTTGACTCGTCGTTTATTTCTTTTAAATTTTTTAAATAATTGGCCGATCGATAGCAGTGGTGAAGTGGGGAAGATTGCATGAAAATGTATTTCTTAGTCTAAGTTATTGATTTTTACGAGTTGCTGCATATTATTTTCACTTTTTTGTGACGCAAGAGCGGAAGAGACACTCTGATTCATATCATATGCAACTGAAGAGTTTGTGGCAAAGCATGATTTTGCCGTTGTTGGACATTTCGTGATTGTTGAGCATTTCATATTTATCTGTTTAAAATAGTTTTTTTTTTTAATGCTAATTATGAATTACAAGAGAGGGAAGTGTTGTGTTTCGTGTTTCATTTTGAGTATTATATCTTCTCATGTTTTTCGGGCAAACACATTCGAAAAGCAGTAATATAAATGCTGAACAAAAGAGCTCACGAAAATATTGCTTTGTAATTCCCACATTAAGACTAATTGATGAAGCCGTATTTGCCTAATGAGGTGGGGATTTTGCAAAATAAGGCCGTACTTGATAGTAGACTTTTGGACAATTGATTTATAATCAAAGTTCCAAGGGAACAAGTTGGAAAGAAAAAGATAAATGGAAAAAGTGTATAAATGATTTTATAACTTGTAGTATTTTTTTTAACTTAAAATTCTAATCGTATGTCTCTTGAAATCTAGGAATTACATTTGGTTGCAGGGAACATGGTTTTGTACGAATGTCCTAGTTACTGCAATAAATTTCTATATTTTCGGTATTGTCATCAAATCATTTGAAATAAACTGTTGTCAAAAAGATTGGCTAGTTGAAAATAGAATAAATAGAGTTTCATAGGAAACTGATTCATTTGATTTAGTAACATGACTAATTAAAATAGGAAAAGCTTGGCAAAATCATTTACCGATTTCTCATCTTAACATCTGATGTTATTCGGTGCCTTAAAACAGGTATATTTTTTAAAATGTTTTCGGCTCGTAAACGAAGAAATGAACTGATTAGGACGGCACAGTAGCGATTTACGAAAAATACTTAATTTATAAATATTGAAATAGAACTTATTGATATTCTTTTTTCATTCGATGTAGACCTAAGCAATTTTGTTTGTTAAGGAAATCTCCTTTCTTAGTCTCGATGTTATGTTTTACAGAGCTAAAATATTTCATAAATAATAACATCTCATTCAGTCAATGGTTTCAGATCTTCATCAATTTTATATCAGAATGCAGTATCTTAGAGATATCCAAGTTAAGAGACTACTGTTTCATAATAAATGAGATAGGATGCCATACTAGTTGTATCATATGTTCATCTACATATTTTCAATTTATGTTTCTGGAAACTCGTGATTGATTTTTCGATCCTCAAATACAAAAATTTGATTTTAAAGCCATCAATTGAGAAAATTAGTGATATGAAATGTCCTTTTTCTCCTCTTCGTTTTAACAGTCACTTAAATTTCCACATTGGTTATTAATTTATCATATAAAAATGAACTGATAGTGAATTTTTAATGTCCATTTGAAAAATAGGGTTTTATAAAATTTTTTTTTTTAATATTTTGTTTTTTTTGTGGTTCTCAAGAAGCCAGTTTTCACTTGTTGAAGCGTGTAGCATTAAATCTGACTGCTGCGGCCGATTTTAACCGCTACAATGTAAGTTATGATGGCAGTGTGCTTTTGTGACTTCACACGGTCAGAAAATTTAACTTTAAAACTCAATTGTCCGGGAAAATATGCAGAGAAAGTTGTTTTCATCGGTAAGACAATGAAATTTGACCATCCTTCGCGGAAATCGATGATCAACAAGAGAATATTCCAAGAGTTGAATTATATAGTCTTAAATTTTCAAATTTCTAGCTTTATATGTTGAAGGAGCGATTATTTGTTTTTCAATTAGATATGACTCCACTTTTTCAGAACTTTTTCTAAATTTAAAATTCTCCACTCGTCAAGATGATAAAGTCGATAAGAATTGGTCATCAAAAAATTTTTTTTAAAAATCATTACAAAACACGCTTAAAAATTTTTTTGCAATATTCCCAAAGTGTGCTCCAAATTAAGCAATGGCTAACTATTGTTATGGAACTACCAACAGTTAAAAGAGAATTAAACAAACCGAAAGATGCATTCATAAACCAGAAATCTATTATTTTTCCACATCTTTCAAAATCAAATAAGCGAAATTCTCAAAATTCAAATTTTACTTTTGAGATTGGAATTCGAAAAATAAACCCAGATTTGTAAATATATATACAAAACTTTTTATAAACTTTTTATTCATTTAACTTGACCTTTTTTCTCCTTAATTTGTTTTGGATTATATAATTTCTATAGGTTTTATTATTTACTTTGATTAGAATATAATAACTACTTGTAATTAGAGCTGTTTTGTACAGCTGAGCAGTTAATGTATTATATAAATGGTAATAATTTTGCTGTCTGCATCACTATAATTTTGAAATAGGCAGTGATTTAGCACTAACAAACTGATAAAATTTAGAACTTTGAATCTTTTTTGCTTAAATGAAATATGCAACCGCATTGTTCATATTAGAAACAGTTTATTAAATTCATTTAGATCAACAGCAAAAATTTGAAAAATTAAAGAAAAATATAAACACCGAATAGCTAAGAAAAGGAGATAAATTAGAACGATGCAAAAAATAAAATGAAGCAAACTGATTATAAAATGATGCAATGAAAGGATATGGAAAGTGAGATTTGTTACGAGATGGGATAATTTGATAGAAAAACACCCTGTTTACTTAAAAAATCACAATCATGAGCAAAATAATTATTGAGGAGAGAGAGATTAATGCTATATGATAAGATTGTTGCTTTTTTGTGCTAATGACTGTAAATTATACTCGTCCTACTACTGTATTTGATGGCATTCATGGCATTCTGATTTGAAATTAGTTTATTCTCTTAGCAAAATCTATTACTGATTTTTCGACATGTGGGTAATTTTAATTCTTCTACATTATCATTAATAGAATATTTTCAAAAGCAAAAAAAAAAACGTTAAAAAAGAAATCAATGAATGTTAGAAAATGGGTAGAGCAATGCTTTAATTATAGATATGCGGGTTGTTCGGGACGTAAAGCAGTAATTCTCCGCAGATATTCGGTGTCACGGAAGAAATCGGATTGGAACGAATTATGCCGTATTGTCGACATCCCAGATGAAGTTTCATCAATGAAACGTAATTTCATAAGAAGTTCATGAGGCTCGAATGGCCGATCACGTAGTTCATTGTCCAGAAAAGCCCGAAGATCATTCCACGTTACCTAAAAGATGTAAGGATGGAAGTATTTAAATTTTAAATATGCTAATTGAAAATTCGCGTTACTTTCAATAGTATAAGACTTAATAAAGGAAAAATTTACACGCATACCCTTCCTCCCTTTTTCGTCCTCATTGCTCTTAATAGAACCACAATTTCTTTTAGTTCTTCGCTTAGACCAAGGAATTTTTTGGCTCGTCCGAAGTAATGAAAGCGAGTAAAATATGCTTTCAGATGTGTTGATGCTAAGTCAATACACATCGTAACTACTGATAAACCTGTAGAAATATTGATGATTTATATATCATAATTAACAATTCTTCCCTTTCCGTTGATTTGATTCTATAACACTTTTAGTAAGCCCGATGTAATTATTATCTCCAAGTTTATTCATTTATTTTTAATTGGAATATAGCAATCAATGAAAAAACAATAAGGATGTCATTTTTTCTCATCCTCTCATTCTTCTGCTTAAACTGTCCTTTCCCAGCCTACCATGAAACACGAAGTGAACTGAATCAAATTTTTTGGAAAATTATCCTGATAGTAATCGTTGTAGCTAATACGACAGATCTGTCAAACTATAAACATAATATATACATCAATTTTATGCATAAAAATATGAATGAAGGTTCAAAAAAAACTACTGTTTCTTCCATGCACTGAAAAAATGGAAAAATTTACTTATCTTTTGTGTTGAATCTGTGTTGGTCACAGAAGCCAGAAAAATTGATCAGCATTTTTTTTAAAAAGGTAATTTTTATTAAGTAACATTAGTCTCATTTTTTTAAGTAGCATCGTTTTTTTTTTGATTTTGACAGAGTCAGGATTGAATACTTGCAACTTTTTATATTGCTATCTTTATTAAGTAACATTAAAATTTTATACTGATGGATGATTGAATCAATAATCTTATGGCGAGATTATGCTTTGTTAATCCATCAAACATTATTCGTTTCTTTTTTTATGGTTAATATTTCTCTTCAGATATTTAACAAATAAAAACGTACACACACACATACACACAATTACCGAATAAACTCCTGAAACAAATATGACTTCTGTATCGGTTAGACAAATATTTTTTTAACATGCACTTGTTCCTGCTAATTCTAATCCTCAGTTATAAGGAAACTTAAATGCTTCTGGATTTTTTCGATGAAAAAAACCATATAAAAATTCAGTAATTTCATTAAGATTATTTCAACTAACATTCCAAAACAATTTATCTGCTCTCGTCTCTCTACGAATTGATTTCTAATGTTTTGGGGAAAAACAAGTAAAATTACCTATCACCGCAAAAAGTTTGCAAAAGTGACTAATTATTGAAAATTTTTGCAAGTTTTTAAAGCAGACTTTAATAAATAAGAGTCATTAACTGTTATTCTGTACTTACAGCACAAATTCGATTATGAATATATATGAATCTCTTCTGTTTTAATTTCAAGTGACCGAAATTTTTTTTGGCTTTTGTTAAAATAAGATAGATCATATGATCTGTATGGGAAGAGCGCATTCAATCATAAGATGAACTAACCAACGATGACAAAAGCGACAATAAGTGATAAGAAAATGTAATCGACGACGACGATATCGCCAAGGCCAACAGTTACGATAAGATTGAAGCCAAAATGAAAAGCATGTAAAAACGACCACGAACGCTCCCAGTTGATGAACATGGCGGAACCCATTGAGCAGTACAAACATATGCATGACACATAAGCTCCTGGATCAAATGAAAATTTATCTAATCTTTAACGGAGAAAATTGTCAATCATCTTGCTTTTAACAAAAGTACTTCTCGCATCACAAATCCGAGGGTTTACGAATCGCATACTTCATTGGCACTCGTAGATATTCAGACGAGCATTATAATTATAATTATATATTAACAGGAAACTTTCAGAATATTAATCATAATTAAAATATTGAAGTGATAAAGAGTATACCAATTGGAAACCACAATTTCCCATCGCTTCCTTCTACGCCAAAAATATCTATGACATCGGAGTGACCGTTTGTTGATTGTGATGATTTCCTTCGCATATAGCGTTTTCGGAATAAGATTTGCTGAATTTGTTAATAGAAAAAAAAATTGCAAACAATGTGAATAACAGTTAGCATATCATGCATAAATATAGTTTATTGATTTAAGGAATATCGTGACAGATAAGTGTGATGAAACTAAGCTTTTTTATATCTCAATCTCATTCCTATTAAAAAATTTAAATGCTTTCTAATAAGTATAACATTAGCAATTTGAAAGCATACCTTAACTTTATGTGACATTTTGTTCCAGCTTGAAATAAAACGAAGCAATGTTTCTGACAAAAATTTGCCTATATCTGCAGCCGTAATAAACATGAGAGGTATGCCAACTAAAGCGAATACTACTGCAAATATTTTTCCTAAATCCGTATCGACTGATACTTCGCCATATCCTGAAATATTGCCTAGCTGAATAATTCTATTAATTATTTAGATCAATCTTTTTTGCATAGATACCAATTTGTAAAGTTAGCAAAAATTAATTATCAGTAGTTGATACAATCAAATAAATGAAGTTTGGAGATTTTCAAAAAAATTGTACCACATGTAGTGAGAACAGTAAGTACATATAATAAGGCAGTTGGGAAAGTCCACTTGTTGTGCATGCTATCAATATCATCTGGTTTTTGAAGTTCTTTACGGATTGGGCGTCGATCATCCACTGTTTCTGCTATTGATATCATATATCCCCTGCAGAGTGTTTTATTGAATACGAAGGCGATTGAAGTAATTTTCTTCCATTCTGCCAGCTCTTTAAATTCATAATCAAAGTCAGAAAAACCTGAAAATTGTAGTCCATTCAGAACGGTCAATTGAATGTATCCCCAGCTGTGCATCATTTAAAATCCTCCAGCTGTCAGCTGTGAAATTTGTCATGATATTGGATAAATGAATTAGTTTCCGAGATCGAGCCATCAATTCTGTACTTGTTTCCAATGCCATGAGAATCCACGCACCAAGACACAGATATCCAATTAATACTGTTACCAGTATCACATGAGGAATCAAGATTTTGAATAACTGAAAAAAATTAGTTTGATAGCTTTTTTAATTAGTTCAAGCATTACCATCAAAATTTGTATTATTTCCGATGCTAAAAAAGAACGCTGTAGACCATATCAAATTCTTATTTCATAGTAGCAATTTCGTCTGCTGATACTTTTCAATCATTCTGAATCTTTTCAATTCAAGCCGTTCTGTCTTGGTTACAAAGTACTATTGAAATCTTGATTTTTTGAATATGAATGTTCCTTTTTCTTTTGTGAAGAATAGTTCAGGCAAAGATTTCATTTCCAATTCAGAGTGAAAATTTTTCACGTTTGTAAATTTATGAATTTGCATGAGTTCATCTTACATAGTATCTTTATTCCTGATTAATAATGAAATGTAGCCCACACTTATTTTGATTTGATGCAAACATATCGATAAAGATATATAAAAATTATACGCGTCAAATATTGATCAATATTTATCTAGGCTAGATAGTATTTACAGAACAGAAATTTAATAATGTTGATATAATTGGTTATAATTTAAAGTATACTTCTTGCTTCATTACATTATCACTCTTATAGCAGCAATACGGTTATTTATTTGTTTTGACAATCTAATTAAATTTTATCTCAGTCGAATCTAGTTTTCAGAAAAATAACTTTTTGTGACTTTTCAAGTTAGAATGTTCCAGTAATGCGATAAAATAATTCAACTTGGACAGTAGGAAAATTTTACTTTCAAAATGTTATTAACAGTTTCAAATATCGATATTTTTCATTCATATCAGAACTATTTATTCATATTTATCCTCTAGTTTTCTACAGGAGTATCATCGTAAACCTTTTCATTTTTACGTTTCCAAGAGAAAGGATAGGATAAATTTTTTTTGCGGAAAGTCGTACATCTCATTTGAATACCCATGGTACCAGCACCAAAATATTTAGAGGCAGATGTAGCTTTGGGCACTCAAAAATTTTCAATTTCGAACGAAATCGAAAAGCTAAAAGGGACTATATTATAACTCCACATCCCTCTCTATCACAAACTGCTTCAAGAAATATATTTAGGCCTACTTCTCAATGATGTTGTCATGTTAATTATCTAAATAGGTGGGAAATGCTGAGAAATTTTTCAAACATAATCAATATATAAATATTTGGGTAACATATATTGCGAACAGTGTGAGAAATCATCGCTTCTATATGGTTAAAGGAATTGATTCACTATTCTCAATTCTGACTGCGGAAAATGAAATGAATGTCACTCATCACATCTTAAAAATTTAAGTCACTTTTTTATCGACAATGTCAGTAGTTTGATAGTTTGACATTTTTGCTTGTTAAATAGTTTCTGTCTAAATTTTAACATTTTTTTTTTGCAACTAAAATTGTTACAACTCAATAAAATTCTTATTTGACATAAAATTTCATTTGTTCCTAGACTTTTCGGACGAATTCGGACGAATTATGTGCGAGAACTAAATTAAAAGCTATATGGAATGAAAATGTAATGGTATAGCAATGTAAAGTTTAAACAAAATCTACGTTACGTTTTGTCTACGTTAATTAATGCTTATAAATCAATCAACATAGCGAAATCCTTAGAGATTACACGTTACAGTTTGATAACGTATAAATATAGTGAAGAATGCTATCACACATTGGAATGCTCAGTAAAAAATGTGGAATTATTTATAAAACTGTAAACGTACATAGATTATTTAAATTATTTCAACTAAGGCTTCAAATATTTACTTTAATAAAAATCAAAATTTTAGCGATGCTTTATTTTTCGAAGTTCAGTTTATTTAGTTTTATTGTAAATTTGAGAAAATAATTCGTTCAAAAAATATCTCGGCACAGTGAGATAGTATCAGTTCCACTAATTCTCTATGTTTAAAAAAATACAGAAAGGGCAACCTAAATTCTTTCAAATAACACAACTCTGAAAAGCATTGGACAAGAAAGTACAAAAATGACCGAAAGTTGTGAGGGCGTTGTGAGATGAAGATAATGTTTTGAACAGAAATAGGAAATGACTGCAGTAACTGAATTTTTTGTTAATTAAAACAGAAAATAATTATAACTTATCGTGGAAATGATAGTTTATATTTTGTTGCCTTCCCAAAATGTTCATAATCGCATAAAGTCAAATATTAAAGTTCAGATCACCGCACAGGATCTTGTCTCAATTTTTTCCTTTTTCCTCAGTTTCTTATCCTAAGTCTCTATATAATAATAAAGATAAGACCAAAGATTTCCTATTTCCTACTAAATTTTTTTCTTTCATTTTTGCATTTTTTACTCATGTTTTCTCAAATAAAAATTTTGTTTCTCATTTATACGATACAAGATGTTTGCTTATTCTTCAAGTAAAGTAAATAAAGAAAAAAAAGTAAGACTTGCATGACAGAAAGAGAAAAAGAAGTTAAAAATAATAAATAAAAATAAAAAAATGAAAGATAATAGGAGAAATTTCTCTTCTCATGTTTTCTTTTTTATATCATAACCAAATTTATTTCTGTTAACTTTTTTATTGAGTAAGATACCATTAAAAATACCTTTCGTGTACGTTTTGAACAATTTTTTGATTCGCGCGTTTCATCCTCTTTCATCGTTTCTGCGATAACTGTCGCACCATCCTCTGCTTCCAACAGGGCTGATTGCGATGTAAGCGGAATACCATCCCATCGAGTTGTAACGTGATCTGCAACTGCAGCTATCAAATTTTATCATGGATAAAATTAAAATTTTACTTTAATTATAATGAAACCAATTCCACCAATCCCACCCGTTATCTTGTTCACTTAAAATCTTCAATCGGAGTTTACTTCGACTTTTCGAATTTTTATTTTGCTCAATGACATCGATTTCTGGTAAATAAATATGTTTTCGAGCAAATAGAAAAGCTTACGGATATGCCTTCTTTTAATACATAATTTAAAATTTGGAAACTCGAAAAACTTGGAAAAATCCTCTGAACTTGTATTTCTCTGCACTCAAAGTATGCATTACTATGCAATAATATTAATTTTTTCTCTAATTATTTGTTTTTCTACGCATGGATTACACTATGTTTCTAAACATTATTTGCTAATGTTACCAGAGATTTCAATTATTAATTAGTATGGTTTAGTTGATTGCCTCTGTCTACCCAAGTATTTGCTCCTTACAATAAACTTGAAACAATTGCCTAACTTGGAAATAAATATTGCAAATAAATATGATTCTAGTATTCTTCAATAAAACGTTAATTCAATCTTCTATTTTAGGCAGAGCATTCGAACGGACATTAATATTAATTATAAAAAAAAATCTGAAAGAAACATGATAATGAACGCTGGTTACTCTTTGATCCTATTTATTTTGATTCGTGGTATGAAGATCTATTACTGAAAATTATTATGTCACCGGATAATACTATAAAAAGATTTATAGAACGAATCATAAATCCATATCTGATCTGTGTATGGAACTTTGTTTAGGAAAATAATATGTTTGGACGAACTTAAATAAATCTACAGGGAATTAAAAGCGTGATGGATCCATTTAGTTTCAGTTTTTTCAATCCTTGCATTTTTTCCACACACTAACCGAAAAACAATAATGTCCAGTTTATCCTGCAAAGAACATTCATTTTATCCATTTTTCAACAAATTATCTCTATCCTGCCTCCTCCGTTAGATAAAAAAGATTAAAAGAAAAGATTTATGGAAGCAATGCGCATTAAAAAGTTTTGCTTACACCAAAGAACAATTAGCATTATGCATCAATAAAATGGATAGAGTAGTGCGGTGTGACCATTAGGACCTAAAATGATAAATAATGACAGTGTGGTAGTATCAGTTCCACTAATTCTTAAATGGCATATTTTACGTATACTATTAATTAATGTCATGCATCTTTCAGGAATTCCAGTTGTACAAATTATTATCCTTATTTTTAATCTTTTTTTCTGATTGTTTCAAAGGATCGCGTCTGAACGGTTAAAGCTTCAATAAAAACAAGAATAAGTTACTAAAAAATGAATTTGCTTAAAGCAAATATAAATAATAAAAGGTAGAAATTTGTCGTTTGATAAGAGAAATCGTTGATTGTACGAATGGAGGTTGCAGGAAGCGGAATGATTTTAAATATCATAAAAACTAAAATACTATTAATGAGAAATACTGAAAGCCAAAAATCCGTCTCTAACTGATAAATTTAACATATTAGCCTATACTGATAATTAGTTTTTCAATAATATTAATTGTGTTCTATATTTACAGAATAAAACGTAATGAAGTCGTTGAGGGAGCTGTATATTTCTATATTTTAAGATTAATTCAAACTGAATCTTGAACTCACGGAAGCACTCAGAGTTTATATTATTGAGTATTTTCAAGTCTCTTTATTTCTCAAAATAGTAGAAGTGTGATAACTAAGAATATATATTTTCAATCATCAAACTTGCAAAATTTCAAATGCAATGTTGATAAAATTATTGATTTGAGTGGAACTATCTTCTATATACACAAACTTTCCGATCATGAAAAATTTTTCATTAACTTCAAAATAAACGAAAAGAAAGGTAAGATTATGATTGGCAGTAACTAGCCGGTTGAAAGTGAAATACAGCCTAACCCACCAATGGTAATTCGTCCATCGCTTTGTATAGTCACTGTTGGCCGTCGATAGTATTGTTTACTGAACTTCTTGTCTATATCAGACGATGAATAATAGCATAGCGTGTTTGTTAGGGACGAGCTTCGAATAGCTCTATTTTGGTACTGGACAGAGTTATCCTTTCTTTGGTCCTTTCCATATTCATTCCTTTCTTGTTCATTTTCTGTCACGCTTGATGTGGTTGATTGTTTTGCGATCACTTCAGCAATTTGCCGTCCTAGTCGTATTTCGGTTCCCTGCGGAGCGATGGATAATCGTCGTAAAGCTCTTGATTGAGTGGAATAAAAGAACATTCTATGAAATTAGTCCTTGAATGGGTGCATTAGGGACTGTTTCAATACTGTAAACAATCCTTGCTAAAGTATATAATCCGTCCGTGGGATTTGTGCAGCATTAGCAAAGCACAATAAGGATCAGAGAAGGAACATTAAAAGTGGTAGTTATGAAGTGTGCACGAGCATCAGTTCAAAATTTAACCGATGGCATCTCAGTGCAGTTAAGGAAGATGTGTTTGAATGATGTGCAATATGTGTGTATATGTGTGTGTGTGTGTGTGTGTGTGTGTCTGTGTGTGTGTGTGTGTATGTATATGTGTGTGTATGTATGTGTGTGTATGTATGTGTTTATGTGTTGTATATACTTGTATGCATGTGTATATATATATGTATATATGTGTGTCTGTATATATATATATATACTTAGAAGAGAACCAAAGATGGACTGAGTTTGTATCAGTCTCTGGATTCATTCAAATTTATTGCAACCATCAAAACTACATGCAAAATTTCTATATCAAGCACCTCCTTGCTTCATTTCTGATATGCAGTTTTACTAATGAACTCTTTTTTACTGCAAACCTAATTCAATATTAGAATAATTCGAGTATTTTTCATAAATGCAGAAGTCGAACTTTCAAAAATCATTATAACTTTGAATTTTGAGAAACATGCCATAATTTATAGAATTCATTTTAAAAAAAGACGAAAGTACTTTGAGCGATGGAAAAAAAGTTCTAAATAGCAAAGAAAGTGGACGCTGTGATAAGATGAAGACAAAGGACTGTAAGACTACTAGTCATAAAACAACTCGTAAGCATTTCAGTGAGCTCAAAAGTTTGAAGTGCATCTAATTATTGAAAGCATTACATTCAAAGGAAAGTATTGCACACAATACGATAAGCTTAATTTCGTTTGCTAACAAATCGTTCGGAACAAATCCTCGTGAAACATTTTTCTCCAGTCAACCACAATTCTCTGCTACCTAAACTGACTAAAACAGATTGTGTCCTTAGATATCACAAATAAACCTTTTCTCTCTAATTCCCTGGATAGAAATCCATTCGTTGTTCGTAACAAGACGCTTACAAACTAAAACAAGAATGTGGACAGCTGTTAAAAAGTATGTCAGAGTTCCAGTAAAATGAAATCAGCCATCTCACATCTACAAATAAGGTACTACACATCCATAACAAAAAGGCAATGACAATTAAAGTTGTTCATTTGTTATTTAATACCCATTATTTCATAGTTTCCTTGATCAAAACAGTGGTTCCGAATGGGACAAGAAATATATCAGATTTCAACCCTTTTTTTCCCGTGAACATTTAATTTAGATAAATTATGGGTAAATATATTCTACTTCCTTATCAAAATCTTTGAAAAGCCGACAATGTGAAAATTACATTTTTCCCTGCAACTCTTGTAAACTCTCGTCCTTACTTTCATTTTAGTTTTTGAGTGCTTTGTTGTGAACAAAAAATGGATTATTGTCTTGGGAATAAGAGATATTCAGAGATGTGATCTGTTTTAGCCAGTTCAGGTAGTAGCAAATTTCGGCAGGGGGATAAAGATTCATAATCATATCAGAGTATGATTTATAAAATGCTATATTTCATCATGTCATTAACGAAAAATGATCTTATTTTAACAAATATAAACTAATCTGACTGTTGAAATCTTAGTGAATATAAGCTAATCTAACTACTAGGTCAAAATGACTGGTAATTAATTCTTCATGAATCATCCTGCTAATATATCCAAGCATTTGACACAGCATCCTTAAATGATGATCAAAATCGAATGCTCTTTATAGCTACACATTTGTTCTTCCAAGGATTATAACTGTAAGAATATAAGCGAGAGGTGAAATATATTCCAATAAACACCGTTCATTCCGTCAACTCCGAAACCTGCGATTGCATACGAAATAGTGTTATTTAATCAGTTAATTTTATCATTGATTCTTTCACTTAAAAATAATTTGACTTATACCTAATTGCAGCTGTAACAAATACAAATAAATGCTAAGATTAAGCTTTTTCAACTAAACGTTGAACAATCACAATTTTATAAATTTTAACAATTTAAATTTCCCTTCTGGTTTAAATGCTTCTAATCAGGAATTTGTCCTATACTGACTTCCTCAAACATCCTCAGAAATGAACTTGGTTGCTGTAAGTTTCTCAAAAGAACTTGGGAATAATCGCAAACGTCTAGAGACTCAACCTGTTTTTGTCAGATTTGGCAGATAGGCTTCTGAAGAATTCAAGGCGACATTAACTGTCACGAAAGATTTGATCCTCAGCTGGAATTTCTCACAAATTATGGATTTAATAAATTCCTCCCTGACATTTCTGCTTATTTTGTTAACATTATAATTGTTTACGGTATTAAAGCAGACTAAAATTTCGGCCTTCATATTGATGGGAAATTTTCGTCCTCCGTGCTTCAGATAAAGTTCATGCTTCGTCATTATAATGCTGCCAGGGCCAAACTATTATCGACATAACCAAACCTGTAATGTTCTCTTTCTGCTCTTCTTTTTCCGGTTAAAAAATCACAAAATCAAAGAGATTTTCATCAAAAAGAAACTTTCCGGTCAGTGCTAAACGATTTTCATCGAATTTGAAGCAACGTCTTTCAGCTGTT
This sequence comes from Cruorifilaria tuberocauda, assembly GCA_013365365.1. Lineage (NCBI taxonomy): Eukaryota > Metazoa > Nematoda > Chromadorea > Rhabditida > Onchocercidae > Cruorifilaria > Cruorifilaria tuberocauda. The sequence goes on from JABVXU010000049.1 coordinate 214,877, forward strand.
ATATTTGTTACAAGAAAGAAGTAAACACAAATACATTCTCTCAGATGCATTCTGAATTTTTATAATCAGTTATTTTGAATCGATTCCGATCTTTTGAAAAATCTGTTCAGAATTAACATCAGTTAATAGTCAAATTTTCTCTCGAAACAGAATTGTTTTGATCTCGTCGGACGTATCTATTTAGTTGTCATTTCGAATTATCTAGTTCACATTCCTTTATACTTTTCTCTGGTTGATTTCTTTTGCGAATATCTTAAAGTCCCTATATTAACGGGATAAGGAACGTCTCCTTGGTGAACTTTTTGCTCATTATCAAGCACCTTGATGGTCATTTTTCCATTCGTGATGAAACGATCGTACCTGATTACTTAAATCTACACTATCCAAGGAAGAGATACACATATGCATTCTTCTATCATGACAGTTAAATACAAGAGACACCGTTTGGACGAAAGGGAAATTAAAAAAAGAAAATATAAAGAAAATTAAATCTATTTGATACATTTGATAAGAAATCTGAAAATGATATTGAATATTTAATGACACTCAGCTGTGTTAAAAATTTATGGAGTCCATAAAAAATATTAAATTACACTCCGTGACTTTTGGTTTCATCATGAAAGTGCATTTTGAGTTAAAATTCTACTGAAAGAAGTCTACATCAGTCAAAAACAAAAAAACAAGAGCTTGCTATAGATAATACCGTTTCCATCCATTAAAATCTAAAAAAAAATTAATTACAATTGTTTTGATATATTTCAATGTTTTAAACTGAATTATTTCGCTTAAAAATTCGCTATTTCACTTATAGGTAAGGAAACTACACACATTTCATTCAAAACTTTACTTCACCCGATAAGAGAAATTCAATATTTTAATTCTTGTTGATTAGGTCTTCCGCATCTATTTTGCTGCAAACAGTAACACGATTCGCGGTTTACTTGCTCCAAAATAAACGAAACTTATCCCAAGCATGATAGGAAGTACTTATGAGATCAAGTAAAATGTTTAGATTAAGTTTACAACAGGTGGACTCTACCCTCTGCAAAAAACTAATCATATTTAATCAGTTTATTATACTAAAATGAAATGTTTTGTTCATTATGAATCTTTAGTAACTTCAAATATGAATAATGAATAAAAAGGAAGTAAGTAATTTTTAAAGCGATAAATAGGAAACAAATATTCAGTTCAGTTGGATATTTAAGCAATAAATTGTACTGGAGAAAATTATCTGCATCAAGATCTTTGTTGAAATATAGAATTATTAGTTGAATTCTTTTCAAAGGATCGTTTTATTTGCACGCATGAGAGAATTTTCAAAATTGATTGCTCAAATTATTCTTCTTCTCTGTTTGGCTTCACTCTTTGTTATTGAATTTTCTGGACAACAGATTTCTTCCAAGACAACTGTATTCGTATGAGAATGAAACTAAACTCTCTTTTACCACCATCAAAATTTGAACACTAATTTTTTTTTTTGGAAATAGGACTGCCGTTCGAAATTTTTGATTGCAAGAGATTAAAAGCTATGTCCAATGAGATATTGCCAATTATGTATAATGGAAGCGCAATCAATATTTTCTATGTGATAATTTATTTGTTTAAATGATCTTCAAATGATAATTATTTTGATTTTCTATAAGAAATAAACTCCCATTCCGATTCGTCTCAAATTTTATTTTTCTGAGAAATTGTTCGAACAAACTTCTCGATAAATCAATCAATGATTTCTGTAGATGAAAATTTCTCGATTCCCAATCAATTTTTCAACACAAATTTATTCAGGGTTAAAATCACAAAGATTAATCTATTCGCTTTTTTTTTCATAAACATTCTTATAAAAGGCATAAAACTGCTTTTAAATTACAGTCACTTGCAACGATAGTGTTAGTTACAACTTCTAACTATCAGATCATGATGTTTCACTTGGTCATCGCACTAAAGAAACAATTCATATCAATGCATTCTAGCTAACATAACTTCATCTCATGATGTGAAAACTTATTAGCCAGAACTTATAGAAAACAGATTAGTCAAAGGATTATAAATTTACACAACCTTGCAATTACTGTTGGTTAGCATCAAAAATATCCCGTGCAATATCGTTCACAAGTCTACCTTCTGTTTTGTCTACTTACATGCGTTTGTATTATCTCTGCTATTCATAGAGTTATATTCTGTCTCTAAATATTCAAAGTTATTTCTCTAACATATAATTACGTTGAACTCCATGGAAGACATGTTTTCATCCTTATCAGAGAATCCAGAACTAACCCATTTTTCTGGCCATTAATCTGTCCATGAGTGAAATGCTTGCCAAGCTTCTGACAAATCATTTCAGCCGGTGAATTCCGACTATGTGCTTTCTTATACCTACAAACATGGCCTTCAATGAGTTGAGTAACATACACTAAGAGGAATTTCTCGCATGATAGACCTATTACTATTCTTCACCTTTTCATTGCTTTAACAAGACAACTACTAGAGTTCTTTCGCTATAACTCTACACTAAGACAAAACCGACAAGATTCTGGTATCGCAATCAAGCGTTTCTGTACTGTGTTTGCCTCTTATTTTTTCTCACATTGATACCATTAGAAGAATATTGAATATTTTGTTTATTTTGTCCAGCGAACCTCATATATCACAGGGAATAACATCCACTCTTCGTTTCCTTTTGATAACCTTGCTATTACTACTATTTTTGTACATCTCTCACTCCATGTCGAGAAGTTTTACATAATTCAAAGATCATTTATCTTTATCCAATTTTCAATATTTTTTTTAATAATCTAATGAGGCTCTCGCTACTACAACAATTTTTTAGTTATTTTTATTATGTGCAACAACTGTTAATTATACCATTCCACTTTGTAACGTTTGTTTCTAACTACCGTTTTATGTTTCACTCGTTAAGACACATGCAAGCTATTGCCTGAAGTGTTTTGATAAACGATATTGTGATTACGAGTAAAATGATGTTACTAAAATAGTAAAATGGTGAGTTAGCATATTACATTTTCAGCAACTGATTTATGTAATGGATAAATGAAAAATAAATGGCTACATGTTCATAATACGAAGTATTTTTGGCTGCATATTATTTTCATATCTTCTTAATTTACAGCAGTAGTGAAAAACCAAAAATTTATGACAATTAGCCTCATTACTGCCAAACCGATCCACAGTTAAAAGTTCCAAAAAGGAATGAATTGTTCTGAAATATTTATTTTGAATCTCAAAATAGCTGAAAACATTTCGTTAAAAATTTCTCACTGATCATTGAATAAATGAAGAAAAAATATTGCAATTTGACAGTAAATTAGGACCGATTTCCTAATTATTGACTAAATACATAAGAGTTCAGTCGATTAAATTCCTAAGTTACACAACTTTTGCATTCTTCATACGGCTTAGATTATAAAAATATAAATTTTCAATTTTAAAACAATTAATTTATTGCAGGCTTATTTGAATATTCTTCACAACTTGGAAATATAGGAATTCTACCACTGATTATTTAAGTCGCAGTCTATTAAGCTCATGCGGAACGGTCGGGTATCATCATGTACTACTATTCCTCTTGCTATTACTGCTAAAGTTAATTCAAGCAAATTGATTGTTAATATCAAACCATTAAGTAATTTGAAGCCGTAGATTTATAACATATTATAATAAGAGCAAACAAACGTAAACATAAAAAACGAAATCTTCTAAGGGGTGAATCAAAAGGGTAAAAAAAGAATGAATAAAAAGCAGGAAAACTGAAAATAAAGTAGGGTACCTTTGACATAAGCAATATGAGATCGTTCGGAACTTCGTGATAAATTACGTGAATCATCAGAGGTAGTCTGTGCTTGCTGAAGACCCGCTGTTGTTCGGATCAGACCGGCTGTTTTAAATAAAGCTAATGCGGGATTGAACCGTTCGTTGGAGATCACTTGTGAATAAATCATAGTCTAGGAGCATTTCAAAACGCTTAGGTAACTCATTAGTAGTAATATCAGTAATAACTTTGTGAAGTGGGCGGTTCTCTTCAGAATCATTTGAGACGTCTTTGGAATCAACAACACGGTGACAACGGCATCGCGTACATCGTCGCACATTGTCAGCGCCCCTCCATGCGCGTTTGCACACACACATGCATAAATATATATATATAGACATACACGTACAGATGAACGTATGCTCAACGAGAAAACTCATATATGGGAATCAAGACTGGAAAGAGTGGCAACAGGCGGAACGCCAACTCTACATATCGTTCTATTTTTGCAGAATTGAACAAGTTCAAACTTGTCTCAAATAGCGGGGACGATGTCATTTCTTTAGAAATAAAAGATTGAACATGGCTGTGAGTATAACGAGGAAGTTCAATCCGATATCAACTAATCCATAAATTTAGACAGAAAATTTTTAAGAACCCTTCCTGCAAGTGGACGACCACTGATCTGCGAAGATCAAAGGAAGAATCATATAACAATTTCTTTTTTTTTTGAATCATAAACTTTGAAATTCATGTTTTTTGCTTGAACAAACCCAACGAAACATATGAAACGAAATGATACGAAAAAGCTAAACTGAAAAAATCATACAATATCAGAAGTACAATTAAAACTTTTCAGAAAAAGCTTTTCATCTAAATGATATTCGAAGGTAACAAGCCGATCATTTATATCCTCTAGCAAAAATCTTAATTGAAATTCTTAGCTTTCGAAGTTTTCAAGATTATGCAGTAAGGAAAAATAAGAGTAGCAGTATATTCAGCAAAATTTACAGTTTTTAGTTTAAATTCTGGAAGAGAAAGACAGAAAGAGAGAGAGGGGAAGAGAGGCGAGTAGAATATCAGAAGTATCTCAAATATGAAGCTCATAAAAGTTATACAGTGGCCACAAACGCTGAATTATGCTAAGATGCCTTAAGACAAGAAGATGCTATGAAGATGACATTATGGAGTGATTACAAATGATTTAATATCGATTAGAATCATAAATGATATTGAGGAGTAATTATTTATTAACCTTTATTTAAACCTGTTGCTGAGGACGTGTACTGTCCCATTTGAGGAATTAGCAAGAAAAAAGCTGTTTAAAAATTAAACAACTAGTTTATAGCAGTCCCTCAAATGTACATTAGAATAAATTATACAAAGCGATGTGTCAGTTTGTCTTTCGAAAAACTGAAAACTCAGATTTAATAAACAAAAGCAACTTTTCGAAGAGCTGTTTATGCTTATGATGTTGTATAGTAAGACCTTGAATTCTGACTAGCATTCATTATTCATATATAAATATTTGCACTTTACTATTTTGGATATTTTTTTGGTGGAATGTGGTTTACGCTGCCAAGTCCTTAGAATTTTCCATCATGTACAAACTTATATTATTTTTTGCATAGTATCAAAAATTACAGAAAATGGATATGAAAAATCGAGCCTTCTTCTAATTAGTATTTACTTATGGACAAATATTTGCAGAAATTAAAAATTTCGAAAAAAAACTCATTTTTTTACATTTCGTTATTTTCGTAAAAACAGCATGGTGAAAGTCGGAAAAAAGAAGGGTAATGTTCCCTTGAAAGACGACTTTTTTATTTTGCATAATTCATGTTCGAAATTAAAAAATTTGTCATATTATAGTTCTATCTTCCTTCCGTTTCTGACCTTTATCTCTAACCGTCCGTAAGGTGCAATTCAACCATTATCGTCACAACTGCTTGGTATTCGTTTCTAGTAGTTCTAAATTTTGAATAATCCTAAATCCCTTTAGAAAGAAAACATGATAATGATTAATTACAGGTACCTATTAATTCGATGCGCAATATTAAGAAATCAAAGTACTGATTTATGCAAGAAAACTTTTAATCTTGTTCCCGAAATAAGCAATCAAATTTCCTACTCTCGATCAGGAGAAATATAAATAAGCAATGAATGAAAAATGATCTTCTTAATCTGCTAATCGGATAATTTTCATGAAAAAATGCATTTCCTCATGAAATTCAAAAATATATAGTTTTGAGGGTTAGTTTTAAATGCCAGTATAAAATCATTGCTGATTAATTGTTAGTTCATAGAAACGAAACTTAATTTGAACAACTAATTTAAATTTAGTTTTAACGGTGCAATATGAGAGAATAATAGCGTTTCAAGTGTTTAATCGCAATAATTACACTAAATTTAATCCTCATTTTTTCTAAGAAATATTTGCATTAAATTTAACTCTCATATTTTACACACTGACAGCTATTTTTTAGCGAAACTCAGAAAAATAATTTCATAATCATTCAGAATCCCAAATAAAGTAAGGACATGGATTACAGCGAGAATCAGTTAGAATATTAACTTTTTATTCATTGTAGCACATTTCCATTGAAACGAAATATTTGCAGATTTAAAGAAATGCACGTCGCAAATAGGGATGGGTCATGTGCGCAGAAATATTATTAGCAAAATGTGATGTCGTGTGTCTTGATTGCAAATAAGTGTGTCATTTAGGATTCCATGCTAAAAATTAATGAGATTTTTTTCAACAAAATTTTCAAATATCTCTGGCAAAAAATTCTTCCATGCTAAACTTAATGCATCGCAATATTATCAGCAGAAATCACAAATATTGTGGAAATTTTTGATAAAACAATTTTTTCAAGATAAAAACTTTTGTCTCAAATAGAAAATCTTTGCTACTTTATAAAGTAAAGTATTCGTGGTTAAATCATCAGGACAAAAATATGCCACTGAAAACTTTAGAATGAAGTGATAGAATGTTAATCTCAGATTTGAAGAGTTGGATTACTCGGATTTTTTAAGAAATGAAGAATAAGGTAATGGAAAAATTTCGCACACGCTGGAGTCAAATAGCTTGACAAAAAATCTATCTTCTTTATGAGAGAAATTTATTTCTTTTTATAAAAGAAAAAAGTGCGACAAATAAACAATTCAAGAAATTTATTGCACCTCCTCGCAAAAAACACATTCATTTTTCAAAAAAGGATAAATCATGCAGGAAGTGAAGTAAAAACTTAATGGAATACAATACTATTTCCAAAAATTCATGTGCACTTCATGCCATTTATTTCGCTTTTTTAGATATTCATGTATTCTCAAATCTTCATTTTCCAGCAAGTTTACCTACAAAAAAAGTGAAAAATGACCTATTTTGGCTTGATTATCTTGTTTTTCTTTGGTCAGAATTTTAGATCTATGAATAACAATACAATGATTCTGCCAATTTTATCAGGTATAAGCATGAATACCAATTTCCGAAAATGGACAAAACATGTAATTTAACGGAATCATCTATCGAGTGATTCAAAAACTAATAATTTTTGATTTGTAAATCATCGGCAGTTTTGATCTCTGTTTTCCACCAGAAAATCGAATTAATATTTGACAAATTTATTTCAATATTTATACGAAAACTTCTACAATTAATTCTATTTCCAAGTTCCAGAATCAGATTGAAACTGTTTGCAAGATAAAGTCATATCTGAAAACGAAAAATGCGTCATTTAAAGAGATAAAATTTCCAATGGGAAGAATTGAGAGCAACCGATAAGATCGACACTTTGTTACTTCTTTTAAATCAGTAATTGCTACAAAAAATTTTTCATATATATAAAAAGGTAGATTCAAAACAAAACCAAATTTTTTAATTTAACTGAATATAGAATTTTAACAGTAGAAATTTGAGTTTTCATATAGCCATAACCGAAATTAATTACTAAGCCGTCCTCATGGGAATAATTTGAGTCGGTCAAACACATTGCGCTGAAATCTTTAGTTTTTAGCAAATATATATGCTTGACCGATGCAAATTAAGAACTGTGCAAGACTGACCTTTCATGAAACCCGACATACTGTGCTAAAATTTATCATGAAGAATTTGAAATTAAGAAAATACATGATTAAGTGTCTCGTCATTTTCTAATTGCAATTTCAAAGAAACTTCAAATCATTTCGATTTTGTTTCAGATTGGTCATAAAATGAGAACTCTTTTTTTATTCCTTGTTTCTAGTGGTGAACCATAAGACAAAATTTTTTTTTTAGATTCCTAGTAAGTTTCTTTATATGATACTTTTCGTTTTAATATCTTTCTATTCAACTCATTTACCTAACTAATCCATTTTAATTGTCATCCAGTATCTGCGAACTTGGATGAATCTGCCTATCGCTCACGAACAGTAATAGAAATTCACTGTAATGTTTTGTGTAAGATATTGCTGCAAAATATCAGTTGGAAGGACATGATCTAAAGCTAATTTCACTATTGATTGAAACTTTGTAAACAATTTCCTTTGCAACAGCTTTATAATTTAAGTTTTGACAATATTTTCGACAAACAGTTTGTATGAAAAATTTTGGAAAATACACTTTCAGATTATTCGCTACTGGAGTTTTCGATGGCACGAATCACAAGCAGGCACAAAAGATCCGATAAAAAGTATGAATGAAGACTTCTTGAATGACCGCATAGAGATAAATTGATTAATCGCTAGTAATACGAAATTTTTTCTCAACTTCTAGCATGAATGAATATTACAAATTTATTTAAGCAGAATTGTTTGAACATGCATTTCAGCTCAGAAACTACAACTGCCTCATATGTTCATTAATTGAATAGATAAAAAATCTTAGAATATGAAGAAGCAAGATTTAAGATTTTTCTAGCTCCATGTTTATCCATTGTACTTTTTTCTCCTTGCCTTAACTTAAGAGTACTAGGATCATTTACAATATTACATTCCACGGTATTACTTAAGTCATAAGAAATGGTAGAACGATATTGGAAATCGAAATTTTGATAGTTTATGGAGAAATCAAAAAAAATTTGAGAAAGCATAATGAATTACAAAATGTAGTAACTAAAATCTTAAAACAAATAAGCAACACAGTCAAATCCTGAACGTATCTTACCCTCACTTTTGTAATCGTTCTTCTTGTCCTTACTTTTATGAAATCAGCTACTTCTGAGAAACAAGTATTGACAGTACTAGTGATATTTGCGACAACTTAAAGTTATATTTTTTCAACGTTTCATATAAAGATGATTCAGATGTGTACTTTTAAGCTGAAAAATAGATCCTTACTGTTCAAGATGAAAGAACTACAATTGAATTTTCCATGACGGCCCTGATCCCTGACTGGGATTTTCTGGTCAGGAAGAGATGGCTTTAATCAATAATTATATTATAATGATCTACTGACCAGGTGAAACAGTATTGACGATACGTACAGCGCTATACTTTCGCTTTGTAGGACGACGAAGCAAATGAGGTAGTAATCGTCCCTCTTCAGAATCAGCATTCAGTGCAGGCGGGACAAATACAGACATCCTTCGTGAAAAATGTTTTGTTTACCTTAAAGATATTTCATACCAATGGAATGATTAGCAGTATCTCATTTTTTAATAATAACATTCAAAAATAACTAGAGAATACGTGAAATAAGTTAGAATGAGTTGAATACCTGTATTGTAAAGATGTGGTGAAAGAAATCAAATGCGATGGGACGAATATGGGAAATTTGTGAGGAGCGGAGTAATCGGCTGGCGGGATGTAACACAGTTGTGTATGTGACGTCCCTATAAGCTGATAATTCTGGAATTTCTGCATAATATAAACATCCACATAGAAACAACTCCCCACTTCAAGTGTAGCATCATCTTTGCGATCAGATGAATTGGTTTACATCTTCTGTGTTTCTACTTTGAAGCTTATCAGGATTTAACAGTGCTTCTAAACTTCGTTAAATTTTTAGAAATATTCAATATAAAGCAAAGTTGCTAGTTAAGCTTAGCAGCATATTTCCTTCGCTCTATTAGTGCAACTAACTGCAAGTTGCTTTCATCCATGCATTTGATAACATTTTGTAGTGAGATTACAAAATTTTATTCCACCCACTCCATGATTTCACCTTGTATCACTTGCAAGCAATGACTGAGCATAATGTGAAATTTCAATGTAACATTTTACCGATTGTTATTTTCTGGTAGGACCAGCACGATCTCTTCGACACAGTATTAAATTCTTTGACGAAAAAAAGTTGGATGCATGCAAAGGGGGCAACTGAAACTTGGTAGTTTTTATCGCATATCACCCATTGTAAGCGGAATAGTCTGCCGGACATTTGCAGATTGGCTTCCGTAACAGGCGGTGTTCTGCAAAACCACTAATTTTATGGAATTTCAGGTGTCTCCTTTTTTCCCTTCAAATTAGCAAGTTTCTTGCATAATTGCAAAAAATTCTATAAATACAAAACAGTCGACTAGTCCTTAAAAGAGAAACCTGCATCAGTGAGTAGTACTAGCTCGTTGTATTTAAGAAGATAATAGGAGGCGATAGTTTTGATAAGTTGTTTACAATAATTTTTAAATGACTGATTGTCGTCATAAGACACTTTATTCATGATTATTAACTTGTGTAACCAATAAGTGGAATAGGATGGGCAATTATTTTAAACCAATTGGTTGACAAGAAAAAACTAGAAAAAGTGACAGTAAGACCGTGGAAGACGACAAATGAAGGATTAAACGTGGTTTTGGAAATGAAATTTTTCTTTAAAACTTTCAAATTGTCAAATTTCTTGAAACCATTAAATATTCAAGCCTTCCAAAAATAAGCAGAAACGATTTCGTATTTTTTTTTGAATGTTATAAAGGCAGCATTTTTTAATATGAGTGGTATTTGAAATGGACGGTGCTTTTGTAATGCTTCCCATTATCTTGTTATAAAAAAAGCCAAGAACCAAGAAGTGCAATGAAGATTCTATTTAATATTGCTGCAGAATATGGACGTATCGAGCAATGAAAATGTGTTGTGATTTTGTCATTTGATATACACTAATCAAAAACAATGTAATTCTTGGCATCATAGTTGTCACCCGTTAGTATAACTCATTAACGCAGTGAATTCTCATAGCAATATGGGTCTGAGACCATTCAGTTTTTTAAAATTATTTCATTTTTATATGATTCACATTCAACAAATTTTCCATGAAATCCTCATGTGAATAAATTTTGATTTAATTTACTAATGATGATAACGATGATGATATATATTCACTTCGTTATTTGAGTCATCAATATCTTGATTAAACTCTGTTGTCAATTCATCGTCCAAAAGTGATTGAATGCGATCGTTAAATAAACTTTTCAATGATCTATCAGTAAAAATAATGTTTCAGGTTTATAATGCTGGATTTGTAGTTACATTTTTATAAAATGTACTGATATTTGCTAACTAATAATGAAAACTTCGGACAACAGTCCAGGGAAAAATTATAAGAAATTTCAAAAAGTTTTGCGCTAAATTAGTCCCAATAAAAAATGATTGCGAAATAAATTATCGATGATATCTTTCTTTAGTGCCAAAGATAAAAAATTATGTACATATGCATTATTCCTAGCTTAAAATCATAGGAGTGAAATAATTGAAGCGTCTTTAACTTCCAAAGTTTATTACGACTAAATGGCGCTTATGACAAAAGAGAGGCGAGTGCAGGATAAATTTAGAATTTCGAGAGCCTAGTGAAGGCTACACTTTTTACCCTCTTCGCTTCAAGTACTAACATTTTCGACCATTGAAAACATCTCATTTCCTATGTTTTCAACTTTGGTTTGATTCGACAAATAACCATTTCTAGAATTTTATTAAATAAAATATTATTTGTGATATAAATGTAAAAAAAGAAGTGGGAAGATACCGATTTGACAGTGTCATCTTTTGTACCCTTTTATTCGGTCAACTTCTATACAATTCTTCTAGAGACCATAATTCGAGGAAACCAAATATCACGTAAATTATTTCTATACAGGGACCGGAAATATCAGAAATGCAGACTATAGAAAGGACGACATCCTTAAGTTCGCTGCAATGACGACAATGTGAATTTCCCTATTGATAAGTGTGATGTTCAAATAGCACACCGATCTATTTGAATTACTTTATAGCACAGCCATTCAGTCTATCGCAGTGAAATTATCGATGCTGCAACATTGAAATTATTAATATTTGGGATGACAAAATAAACTGTAAATAATCCATGCTTCACAGCTTCTATCGATTTTAGATTCATTTTGAAATTCTCCATATTTTCTCTAACAGCAAGGCAGATGAAACGGCTTGGTAGTAACAAATCCAATCCTGGGTTTTGTTTTTAAGCATTTTTTTTATTTCAAATCTTAATGTATTTTGATTTTACATTAGAACCCTAAATTAGTGATAGCTAAGAAAGAAAAATTCATCTGCGAATAAAAATGTCTCTCTTTCCTGCCTCCTCTTATTTACAGTGATCATCGAATAGTGATGTTTTTACTTGATTATGCCACCAAGGGAAGATCAGTGTTCACTATCAGCGGCATCTGAAATTCATTAAGACATAATCTCACAGGGATAAACATCAAATTGGTACTTACCTTCTTTAACAAGAATGACATTCTTCTGATCGTTGAACAAGCCGTAGAAATTAAAAAAGCTCACATATTATACAAGCAACTAATGCATTTCGCTTAACGAGCATGACCAAAGTCTCTATTACATATATTAAATCTTTATTATTCTTGCTAACACGAATTTATCAGCAAAGATAAGACTATACCTATAAAAATTTGATCTCCTATATCATCCCGATCTGATCTCTCATTATTATTATCTATTTTTGAAATAACGTAGAATAAGTATTATTCTTTCAGATTTATGAGTGTAGTGCATAAGTTAACTTTTTAAAGTGAAGCACGATTTTATTTAATTTCACGTAAATGTTCGGTTAGTCACTTCTAAAAATGTATTAGTAATAAATATGATTACTAAATTTATATTACGGAATCTATTCAATGCACAAGATTAAGGATTCATGACAAGGAAGTCAAATGAAGCATAAGTGGTCGTGTTTTTAAGAACAAATTATCGGAATTATTTGGTATAAATCATACAATCTCTATTATTGGAAATAGAAACGTCACCCTGAGTGATAAAAAATATATGTGCACTTTAACTACAACTCTCTGATGACATTTTATAGATCAAAATCGCACTTTTTTTTATGCCGATTAAGAAAGATTAAAATACAGTTCAGTAATAGAAGCAAAAAAAGATAATAAGAACTGAGAAGAAAATGAAGAAATGGACTAGCACGTACAACCGAATATGATTAACAAAAAAGGTCTATTACACAACTATAATATGATTTTCGAGATCGTTATACTATTACTCGTCGTCTCACACCACAAAATTCCCACATTTGAATATGACCTTTTGATCTTTTTGTGATAATTTTTAATTAAAACTACTCGTTTATTATTCTTCCAGCACTTTTACTACAAATATATTGTAGGATTTTCAACTGTTTTCAATTGCGAAATCAGAATCTCCCGTGCAGGACTTTCATCGTTCACATATCTCAGCCTTCATTAGACATCCACATCTGACTGGTTTTCCATACTGAAACATCTCGAAAACTGATAATACAACATTGACCGGTTGATTTGGAACACAGCCATGCCTGATCAAATTGATCAAAGATTAATGCTGACACTGATATTCTGAAACACTTCATTTCTCCTGTTAAACACATACCCTGAATTTACTGATTACCAAAATACAACATTTTTCAAAGTTAGCTTTCCTAAATTATTACTGAGAAGTTAACTTGAAAGATTTCAACAAGGTAAATTTCCAGAAATAAAAGCAGGAAAAAAGCATTCGCTATGAAAATTCGGAAGTATGTCATCTAACAATGACACACACAAGTGAAACTAATCAGATACACGTTTCCAAATGTTAAAGCAAAAACGATATAAATGAAGAAAACCTGCAAAAACACGGAAAACAAAGAACAAAAACTGAGCATTCAATTCATAGTATAACAGCATGACTGACAGCACTGGTATTCAAAAGCCAAAACTAAAAAAAAAGAAACTGGCAAATAAGTGACGTGCATAACCGAACTTGGAACGATATGAATAGCTGCAAGGAAAATGAATCGGTCATATGAAAAAAAAATAAACTATATAAAAAATAAAATATAAACTATCTGGAAACTTATATATGAACATAGGTCTCACACAGCACACCATAAATAATACTGAAAAACATTGTAAATTATATTGGAAAAGTTTCGCTAAACACGAACTTCATTGACTTGCTTGCTATAGTATACTAGTAATTAAACATGAATTCTTTATTTTCTTCACTTAGCTTAGGCTTCATAAGCGATATGCTTCTACTGTATTGTGTTGATTTGGTAAAAAATTTAATTTAACTGAAAAGCAACATATGGAACTCGATACATCTAGGAAATATCAGAAAGATGAAAAAATGAAACCCGCGCAATACATGAAAATTAAAACGAGGAAGATTCGTGAGATAATAACGAGTATGAAAGAAGGCTGTACAACAGTGTTGATAGAAACTGAATGACAACTACAATAAGCGCACTCATTAAACAGCATTCACTGTCTAATTCCGGTTATCGGACTTCTCTATTCCATCATTCAAACATGCGCCATTGATTTGCTGTGAACAGAAGACGCTTGAGCCATGAAAGCTATTTACTTGAAACCCTGTCACACTGCTCTGTTGCGACAACATATCTAATGATTCTTGTACATACATCAAAAATGTTGATAATCCTATAAAGATTCAATGAGGGTTTAAAGCATGATTTTAATGATGAACATCACAACAATCAACGCAAAAACACCAACTGAAGATATGTCAAGAAATTTTCAATGGTATGCGCACAGGAAAAATAAGCGCCTTTGTTTATCAAAAGCACATCGACTTCGAATCTTCAACATCTTCAGTGCTCTTTACAGAAATTTCCTCCTTGATCTATATTTAACTAAAATACTCACCAATTAAAATTATTTTTTTCAAAGTTTAATCTACTATAAAAGCTGAAAGTAACTGTAAACAAACGTATTTAAATTTCCCATAATAATTCAAGCATCTATTATAAATGAGCTTTTATAAAATCAAATACAAATTCAATAAAAACATACCTGCCAAAATTGCCGGTGTGCCAAAAGTGTGAGTTATCAGGGAAAATCTTTCCATAGAGTTCCGAATATTATTATCCTTTTTATCCAAGACATTACTGTCCTGTCGTAACATATCCATAAAGCCAGAAAGCAATTGCCTGAATTGAAATACTAATAATAAAAATAAGAAGTGTCGTAAAATTAAGAAAATTTATGCAGTTCTATCTTTTGATAAAAATTTGAAGAATTGGAATACAAACTTTGCTGCCCTAAATTTTTCTTTTTCTTTTTCCAATTCCATAACAGACATTGTATCACATTTTTTAAGTCTGCATTGAGCGATCAATTTTGCAGGAAATTCAGTAGAACATGCATTTGCAAAATCCTTCGCAAGATGTTGTGCTTCTCCTACAAATTAATTGAAGTTTACTTTCATAGCTTTTTTTTAACAAAAATGAAAGCACAAACAATATTTTCTGCTTTCATAAACTGCGTTATTTTCGAAAACAAGCAAGCATTAGACATTTACGTACCTTCTACCAAAGATGTCAGTAAAGTTACATTTGTTGATTTTCTTCGTCCTGCCGGCAATTTTAAGCCAATACGTTCCAATTGATCACGCAACGTTTGTCCACCATTTTTTGACTTTGCTCTGAAATACTGAAATAATTCAAAAAAGTTTTTTGGAAACGTACATAAAAGAAGTTACAAAAGTATTAGTGAAATATCGAAACAACAGTATAGTTATACAACACACCTAAAAAATTAAAAGGGAAATCCATTATCATCAACAACTCTAATACATAGAGAAAAGTAAAAACTAAAATTTAATGATTGAAAAGATTAATGTAGGATTCAGTATGAAATCCTAAACCAACCTTCTCAATATTCCACCTAATAATGATGCATTCAATGATTCTGGCGGTGAAAGCCTCCGAGCTAACTGCAAAAAAATATGAGGAAATTACTAGAACGATGTAATGAACCGAATAGAAACTTTAAAAAATACATCATCTTACTATACTTCTTTTTTATAAATGGATTTTTATTCTGTGTCATTTCAGCCGATACCTACATTATATTGAATGCCGCAATATAATTGCAGTTTCGCTAACAATAGACATAAATGGAAAAAGGACAATACGAGCAGTTGGTAAAAAGATTACGTAATGTGTAATAGAAGTATAGGAAAATAGTTGGATGATGTGATATGGTTCTTGGAGCAACAAAGACGATATAAAAATGATTGGGTGCGCTGCGCCAAATGAAAACACAATTTGGCTTGAAAGTTGCTTGCATATGGAACAGTTTGTGAAGATTGCGATTTTAAAATTTTCATTCGTGATCTATGGCGTATAAGTTTCCGCGCAATCTTCTGGACGGAAAATGATTGAATAGTAAGCAGTTGTTATAAATAAGCAATACGAATCAATTTCCGCTCAAGCTACATTGTATTATTTGCAAGATGCTTAAACTTTCATCAATATAACCAAGTTATTCAGTTTTTAATCATATTTTCACTACTAATCGTTTAATGAGTAAATGATATTCTTGGATGTTGTTGTTTCACGCTCAATCACTGCAAATAAATATTATAAAAATTATTATCAAGTGGGAATGAGGTCATGAAAGAGTGCAAGAGAAATGTGGGATGAGAAAGTAGTGTTTTCAACGAATGAAGATTTTTGAAAATAAATATGCTGGAGTAAGAAATTTTTAAAATTTTTAGAAAAAATCGTAAAGTATATCCCTTTATAAAGAACATTTTATCAACGTATGAATTTTGCATCATTTGAAGCAATGTATTCATGACATTGAAGGTTTTTACGCATGATAATTATCTCTTGATCAAAGTATGATCATATTATTCATTAAAGGGCATGGGAATTACCACAAGATTAATTAATGAAATAAAATGATTGTAAGGTTGATTAATAAAGCCTAATAAACAAACCTCCGCAACGCTGACTTTGTATTTGCTGGATGCACATAGTAGTGATAACCTGCCAGGCACCGAGCAGAATGTTTGCACTGATGTTGAAGGGGAAACATTCGCTAGTAAAACCAGTGAGCCAGATACTGAACCTAAACAAAGAACAAAATTGAGATTCTCTAAAGGATTGTTGGTTCCATTCTTCCGTTTACGACTGATGTTTCCCACTGTCAAAAAATATATGGAAGTATCACTAATACCGTTCGGCACAATCTTCATGTTCCGTTTTAGCAGTAAAATTACCCGCTTAAGGCTATTTGATTATCCTCTGTCATGCTGATAATTGTTCTAAAGGCAAATGAAAATTCCTTAATAGACTCTAAAAAAGAAGTCAAAATTAAACTCTCAAGATTTACTCCCAACATGATGAACAAAAACTGCTAAAACATTTATAATAAAATATTAAAGAGAAAAATTGTTCACTGAAAAGGTTATCTTTACTGGAATCACCAAGATCCTCAATGCATCCATCACCATTTGATTCATTTGAACTCAGTATTGCAGGACTATTCTAAAATAATTCAGTGATGGCATAATATTTTGTAAATTAATATTTTTAGGACTTCATGCCGTTTTATGAAAAATGAATATAATTCAAGAATAGCAAATAGTAATGTTGCTGAAGAAATATAAATATTGTCTGGAAAAAACTTCCTACAATTCTTTTTTTGAGATGCTAAAAAAACTTTAAAGAATTTTGGAATGCTAAAGAATCTTCAGAAAATTTCTGCAAACAAAACATAAAAAAACAAGTTCTCAAGTATAAAACAAAGTTCTTCAACTTGATTTCACAAACTTTCTAGCTAACAGCAAAATAAAGTCAAGAAAATTACTAATGCGTGCATTCAATTTTATATATTTTTCTTATATATCATAGAAAGTCGACCTAAATCTCTTCCGTTCAAATAAATACATTTCGTGAACGGGATTGCTCTAACTTTAGGATATCTAGATAGAATAGTTATCTTAATATTCATTACATGAATGTAAAATATTTTAAAACGAATATCAGGAAACATGAAGATACCTAGATAGTTCTATTCATCTTATGAGTAGAGCAAGGAAACAAAATTAAAAAAATAATTCCAACCTGGTCAAAACCGCAATTCATGCCCCTATCAAACGGTATTAGATTGCTTTCATCCCTCACACTTTCAACGTTATTTTGGGCAGACAAAACTGGCAACAAATGAAATAGTGTTTGTTTAACCGTTCTTGAATGTTTCGAGCAAATCACAGAATCACTGTCACCAAATACTTGTGCACTACCAGGCCGCTTCCTTTCCAGACTTTTCTTCTCAAGCAACAGCGTACTAATTCGATCAATCTGTGCACCCGCAATTTGTCGACCAAGCAAGGCTGTCCCATTAATTTGTTTATGAGATGATGGAAACATCATCCGCTTCAATATATTCAAAGCCCACTCTGAAACCAAATGTTACTTGAAAATTGGGCTCCTATAACACATTCATTTACAAAACATTTTCATATAATAGAATTAATAATATTATTGGAAAGAAGATGATGCTAACAATAGTCGCTTACCACAAAAATAATAAAGCAGCTCAGAATGAGAAAAACTTTAATTATCATCACATGCATGCAGGGATTCAACACAGACACAGTTTACTAGAAATATTTAATACAGTAAGTTCCAATCTAACTTAAAGGAAGAAATGAAAAAATGCGATTTATTGGAGAAAGTGGACTAACGCAGTCAATACTAAACTAAGAATTTCAAGAGAGCAAACCCCTAAATTCAGAAGCACAGATCTAACATAGAGTCCTGCAGATTTAAAACGACAGGAACGATTCACACTATAGTTAGATATCATATTACGATGCTATTGATAACAGTTCGAGTAATGTCAATGGTCAACAAAAGGACAAAATTATCGACCCAGATGGATATAACTTTGACATGATGGTATACTAGAGATAAAGCAAAGAACGGGACGATGTCTGATTGAAGAAATTTTCTACATCTTCAAATTTTTGATCTGTTTCAAATAAAACTTTGAAAATAACTGGTATTGCTTTATATTGTGCAAAAGGGCAACAAAATCTAAGGTTGGACTGAAAAAAGAAAAGTATACAGAATGGTAGCCGGCACGATCAGAATACTGTCTATTTTCTGTTAAAGTTCAGAAAAAGGCGAAGAAATTATCCGATGTGAAACTGGAAGGGCAATACAACAACCTGATATTATGGACACGCATGAGCAAACGATTTATCTCTGAGAATGCATGTAAGTTTTAGCCCCACAGAGCAAAAATACTCAGGATCCGATTATCTTGACTGCTCCTACCGAAACAAAAGAGTTTTTTTTCAAAATATGGGACCTTAAGCTGCATTACGTGAGGTTAAAACTAACTATGTTATTTCTAAAATCTAAACAATGAAATAAAAGTTCCGCTTAAAATCATGGAAACGAAGAAAACTGGCATGCGAAAATAGGAGTTATATGAATTTCAGCACAAAGATTAACTTAATATTATCGAGAAGAGTCTATACGCTAAATATAGCTAATGCAGGACCGGTCTAGCCTGAGCTCTTTTAATCCTGTGAGGAACACTTTTATTCTGTCCTCACAGAAATTTTAAATAAGATGATTTCTTGTTAAAAACTTTTTTTTATTTAGAAAAAAAATAGGCAGAAAATGTATAAAAGAATGAGATTATAAGGACAAATCAGATTCAATAGAAGTGAAACGGGAAAAGCGGTAGAAATCAAGCAGAAATATGAGATGAAAAATGCAAAACGGTTAAGAAATCTGTATTGGTATATGGTAAAAGAGATGTATCAACTGTTGGTAATTTTTGGGTGCTTAATGCACCTACTTCCAAATGTTTTCAGATTCAGTAAACAAAAATAGTACGAATGACAAACAGTGACCTCATTTTTCCCACTGATCGATTAAGCTATTCGCAAATTTAAAATTATAACTTCAAGTTTGTATTTGAGTAGGCAAGACAGTTATTATCGTTGAATGAACAAAAACGTGTTTGGATTTCGATGATCATCCAATCTGGGTACTGATACGGTCAGACTAGGAGAGAGAATGAGAGAGATGGATACAGTGCTTCCTTCACATATGCTAATTGGTAGCGTCTTGGCGATGCAACGGCAGCAATGCAAAGGCGCGAGGGTTGGAAAATGTATGTAGTCCAGTGTGAAGAAACGCCCTTGGGGCTCACAATTCAATTCACTTTACTGACATAAAGAGTGAAACTGTCTCACTAAACTGCAGTAAACAGTCATTTTAATAACACAGAAACTGAACAAATTTAATGAAACGACTAGTCGAGGCCACTTGTAAGCTAATAGGATTCCACAAATAATCAGAATATCATTGTTATGATATTGTTCACAATCTTTTCATACATAATTTTTATAATTTTTAACCCAGCTCACTTCCTCCATGAGCACAATGATGTACTGGACTTGGCATGATTTACGAATGCTTCCGTACTTTTGTTCGATCTGATAAAGCTTACGCTTATTTAAATCCAATCCAATTCAATTCCTAACCATTAATGCTTTTATCATGTAAACTGTTGTTACATATGTTAGCTTCTAGAATCGTGATTGACGAGATCCTCATAAGTACTACTTAGATAGTATTTAGAATCACCTATCCACTTTACTTGAAGACAGGAACCGATGTATAAAAATACGATGCATAAAAAATGACCAAAAACTACGCAGACTTATTCAGTTCTGTCTCTCAAAAATACTGGAAACTAAACCTCCATGCTATAATAAATCTGCCGTTCCATTTGATATATTTTTAAATCCCTCCATTGCAGCCTGAAACGTAGAAAGATGAATAACAATTCATTGTGAAACGCATGTTATATATCATAGATAAATGCCATCCGATTGATAGTTTTGTTAAGAATATCTGTTTAAGCACGAGTCCAGAAAGAAGTCTTTGTTTCTTCCTACGTTATGTCTACATAGAAGCGCTGGTATGCACAGTAAAAGTTATAATTTTTCATTTGAAATTTCACCTGTTTTATTAGATCTTCAGATATTACATGAGAGAATATGATGCCAGGGATTACAATAGTGAGAAACAGGATGTTTGACAATTAAATTAAGTTTGAAAGATGATAAGCTGATAAGTGATGGAGTGATAGAAAAGAATGCAAGGAAGCCTCAGCACATGTTCTTTTAGTAATGGAAATACAAAAATAAAAAAAATGGGGCTAGGATGGAAGGCGTTTTAGTTCAGTGTGCTTGAATGCTCAACTAGCAGCTACAGTTGCGATTTGTAGTTATCGCCGGGAGGCACAATATGAATGGTTCACTCAAGTAAGCGTAGGTTAGAGGTACAGGAACCAGACCAGACCACTGCATACAGCCACGATCGATACTGTTCCGGTCCCTGCTGCTCCTACTGCTGCAGATGCAAATTCTTCCCATGGCACTATTCAATGTCACACTCACGCACCGTATTTGATGTGACATTAGCATTCCACCATACACACACACACACACACACACACACACACACACACACACACACACACACACACACACACACACACACACACACACACACACACACACACACACACACACACACACACACACACACACACACACACACACACACACATACAACATACACACACACACACACACAGAACACACACACACACACACACACACACACACACACACACATACATACACATACATACATACACACACACACACACACACACACACACACACACACACACACACACACACACACACACACACACACATACATACATACACACACACACACACACAACACACAACACACACACACACACACACATATACACACATATATACACATACACATACAGACAAACATACAGACAGACATACATACATACATACACAGACACACACACACACACACAACACACAACACACAACACACACACACACATACACCACATCGACAGACAGAGACAAACACGACATATAAGGCCTCAGGCGGTACATCTACCCTTTCATCGTCCATGCCAACCTCCAATATATGCAGTGCTGAACTGTTTTCAGTCTGTTTTCACTAAGTGTTAGTCGATTACCCTTCCACTTTTGTAAATTTTATCTATACCGCATACTGATCGACAGGTAATGCTCGATAGTAAAGATAGTATTGTTTTACGTGCTTTTAACTCTGAATTTTGATACTTATGATGGAAAGATAGCCAGTCGTTACACTGAAGACTCATGCACCAAATATTTTTGAAACTGGCATTCGACATTGTATGTATATAAAAGTTGCTTGCTTTGACCTGTGAGAATGGATGATATCCGTTTTCGAGCATCCCACATTCTAGAATAAGATTGACATTGTGTAGTTGAGTCCATTATCCATAATGAATAGAAGAAACGAATATTGCTATAAAATTGTCAAATTTTCGGTTTTCGCTTCTAAGATGAGCACTTCTCACAAACGATTTTTGGTTGGTAAACGAAATGCTGAAACTGCAAGTGAGAAGATTATCAAAACTTAAAGGCTGATATTAAGGCTGCCACTTCGATAACAAAGATAATGCGGATGACCAATATCTAAAGCAAGCAAGAATTCCAAACAAAAAGAACTTGTAGAAATGACAACTATATCTAGACATCTTCGTGAAATTCTTTCTTAACAATGGAACTGTTGATGATTCATTAATAGTAGAGCTAGAAAAGCTCTCAACGTATATTCTAAAACATCGGTTCAAGTACATCTTTTGGAATCATGACTATTTCACTCGTTACCGAAAAATGTTTTAAACAATTTTTTAATAGCATTTCATTGTTGAAAACGTAAATGAAAATATTCGACCAAAAAGCTTCATTTCAGCAGTGATTACTGAAGTGAACGATGGGAACTCCTCCTGAAAAAACCTTTTCAAAACTAAACAGCACTAATTAAATCATTAAATTAAATGGAATGCTGGAATGGAAGCATGATCAAATTCTCTCTAAAAATTGCAGAAGCACAGTGATGCATCATGATCTGATGATAATAATCAATGTACAGATGTGATGTTCTAATGCGGTATGTGAAATGTACTTACAACTTTTTTACCTCATTTTGTATTTATTTATTTATACTCATTATTTAAAAGAAAATTTTCACAGTTTCCTTTTATTACTGTGTTTTGAAGTTTCACTTCTCTATTTTTTTAGTATTCATTTGCATCCGAACAATGATTAGATTACGCTATTGCTTAGAAACTCTTTCATATGTTCTCCTCCAAAAACCATAAAACGTCGATTAGCCACTGTCATCATTCAAAAAATAAAATAATCATTTGTTTCGATTTATTTTTATGTTTTTATACTTATTTGTTTATACTCTTTTATGTTCATACTTTATCTGCACAATAAAAAGCTGAATTAGAATAAAAATTGAAGTATTAAGCTGCATAATATTAGAATATAAAGATTAAAAGGACAGTTAAAGCACGATAAAACAGGATTGTTTCGCTTTTCACAGACAAGAAAAAGGAAGAACAACTAGAAGTTTCAAATTTTATGTGATAATTAATACCTTTAACAATGGCTTCCAATTTCGTAGCACTTGCCCTGTCCAGAAATCTCTCCTAATTTACCATATAAAGGTGTATTGCTGTAAAAAAAATCAACTACACATTTTTTCATTGGAGCCGGAATGATTTGGAAATTGTATCAGATCTAATTTCCTTACTATATGATTTCGTCTTTTACGTGAGACTGTGTTTGCTCGGTAATCTTTAATTCTCTGTTTCATATCTATCGTATTTGTATTTCACGGACTACTGAAAGGGATTTTGGATTCTAGGAGATACGCATTTAAAAAATATTTCATCTTTTTTTATCGTTACTTTATCAGTTTGAGTGCTTGTCGCATATTGCACAATGTTGAATCGCTTTAACAAATTACCATCTTTTCGATCAGTGCCTCATTTTCTGCGATGATAAGCAGCACTAATTAAACATTGTTATGTGGAGATGATTTGCTACTGAAATGAAACACTATTATGAGCTAATTGTAAATTAGTGTAATTTCAACAATGGAATAGGTCAATAAAGTATTAATCAGCAAAAGAATGTAAAGTTAAGAAGGGAGATAAATGGGAGAAAAAAAAATAAAAAGTGAGAGAAAAGAGCAAACGAATGTCGTTGCTAATGATAATGGCAATTTACAAGACTACATACAGTTTAATTTCTTAGAGGTGAAGAAGAAATTTAGGAAGATCCATCCGTCGTATCCATCGCGCACGAAATGCGAAAGACGATAAAGCATCGATTTTAATCTTTAATTCGTGGTAGTAGAAGCAACAGCGCCAATAATAGAATGACAAGGAGAGGGCAAAATAATTATTCAAAAGTAGCGCCTTCTTACAGTACAGTTTAATGATAATGTAATGTTCTTACTCTTCCTCCCATTGCGCATAAGCATTCCACAATCTTTTCCCTCTTTTTTTTACATCTCCTTTTTCTATTCATTTGAAACACAATACATTTCGAATTTCATGATGGGTTCAGGCAGAGTGACATGAAGCAATCAATGTTGCACACTTTCGATTTTTCAACCTTAGTTTTGGATTGGCTAGTTGTTGAGGGATGGTGGTTGGCTTGTAGTTGGTGCTTATTGCATTCATTTTGTATCACTAAGGACTGTTAGGGAGTTGAGAAGCAAGTTATGCTCTTCCTTATGAAATGCGTGTGGCGTTTCGGTTTAGTGGTGTATTTTCTTCTGATTCCCTTCAACGCTGTTTTTTAACAATCAAAAAATCTCTTGTTGTGTGCTTTTCAAATTTTGTAGGTTTGTTGTTAATCAAACTGAAATTAATTATACTGTCATACTTAGAATTGGTTCTGAAGATTTATCGAAGCAACATTTGTTGTCGTGTATTAAAAATCATGATAGGGTCGTTTATGCTTTCAGTGGCATCCTGTTATCGCTAAAATGCAGAGGAGCAGTGATATTCTTTTTCCTGTCTTTTCTTACAGGAATAATTACAATTAGCTTTTTTCCAGATTTTTTTCTCCTTCCGTATAAGATATTGTAAACAAAAAAATTCGATAGAACAAAGCTTTCCCCGTCTCTTCTACAATGTTGCGCTCACTGTTCACTGACAGCAAATATTTTCCACTTTAGTGAAATATTGATATAGTTTTTTTGTGAAGAAATTCGTGACAATTTGAATCGTACATTGCTATCGATTGAATGTTATTGCAAGTGATGATTTCTAGAAGGTTGGCTGTTTCAAAGTTTTTATTGATTAGAGTGACACTGATTGTTACCCTAACTGTCAGACATATTAAATTAATATGTTCATATGTGCTCTTTACAGTGACCGTGTTGATGTCGTAAAAATTCTTCCTTGCAGATTAGTCCTATAATTATAGAATTTTTGGCCGTCGTACATGTGTTTTTGTTGTGGTGCAAGCATTAGTGAGAATTGATTGATGGCCATCATTTTCATCACATAATGAGTTAATTGACATGCAAGAGTACTTAATTAAATTCGCAAACACTTTGAGGTGACTGCTTAAAAATTTACACAAATGGATGGTAAAGAAATGAACGATGCAACTTTATCATATAATAGGATAAGGACTGGAAATCTTTTACTGAATGTTAATGAAGCTCTGCAAGAAGCTCGGGAAATAATGACTGATGGAAAACCACGTGAACGTCACCCAGAACATTTGTTGGAAGAATCAACAACTGTTGAGGTGTTGATTTTTACAGCTATTATAATTTTCTTTCATTGAATTGCGATTTGCTCATTATCAGGATGTATATATTTTGAATGGGTGCTTTACTATTTTGAAATGAAAATTATGTATAGTTATGGAATCATCTCTTTTATAACCTCGAAATTATCTTTTTTGACACTTAAGGTTTTCAAAAAATTTCAAGGTAGTGAAAACGGGGAGACATGGCGATCCCATTGAAATCGTTGTTACTCGAAGTACGGTCACTTCTCAACCCAACACAGATGATGAAGGTGACGGTAAGTTATTCTAGATTTTATGCCTAAAAGTAAGTTGTAAGTTTTCATATTTTGATTATGATATCGTCACTCATAAAGATGTATGGTTTGATTTATATTTCTTCAAGGAGTTTTGTCAGGAAGTGATTCAGAATCACTTTTGCCATCACGGACTAAATCGAGTTCTATTTCTCACACTTATATCTATAATGGAGAAGGAAGTTCCGAAGAAGTCTCTCGTTGTACGAATGTTCATTATCGTCGTAAACGGGGTGACAACTGGCGTTTAGATAATGGTACGAACGGCGAAAATGATGATGTGAATGATGATGATGGACATTTTGAGGTAATGATAATACCGTACTCCTATGTAAATCGCCAAGAGAAATAAGTTGGGTGTATCAGGATGTTGATTCACATTGGATACTTTAGTTCCCTTATTGTTATATCTTTATAGAGTGACTCTTATTGAGCATTGTTTAAATTTATGCTTATAAAGCAGAAATTGACTTTCATACATATAGGTAGAAGTGAAAGCGGAGTATGGACAGGACGACGATGGAGAACCATTCGTGAAAAAGGTATTTCAAATGAAATGCTCAGCATCAATTTTCACAGTTTGCGTTGCAAGCACATTTTTTTTTTGTATGCGTTGACTGAGATAAAATCTCTTGTGTTTCGATACTGATCAGAGAATTCTTATACTGTTTGTTTCGGTGTTCTTTCTTGATATTCTAGCGCTAATAGTTCAATATAGAGTTTCAGTTTAGTTTTATAATACACTCTTTTAATATGAGCGACTTTGCAATTTAAAAATGACATTCATTAGTTGAACTTGCAGTCTTGGGAGGCGACGTGGCGCGTGCAAAAATTCGAATATTTACCAGAATGGCTTCAAGATAACGAGTATTTGAGGCATGGACATCGACCACCTTTGCCAAGTTTTGCGCAATGTTTTCGTAGCATATTATCTATTCATACTGAAACTGGAAATATTTGGACTCATTTAATTGGTACATTATTGAGTTTTTTGGAAGTGAATATAACTAAGGATAAAAGCGAGTTTGAGACAGGGTTTTTAGTACCTCGTTTGTGTGTTGAATGAAATAATTATAATAAGAAATTCGAAAAGTTGACGAAAATGAAGACTAGAAAGGATGCGTTGTTCTTTTTTGAAAAAGTGTTATTTCAGTTAAAAAGTTACTACAGTCGGAAAATTGGTGGTATCAAATCGATTGAACTTTGCGATTGCTTCTTATAGGAGTGAATTTTAACTAGGTGATATGTTTCATTAGCTATAAATTAATACAAATTCTTGTAGGTTGTCTAGCATTTGCATTACTTGCTGCCTGGTTTATGACACGACCAGATACTGATATTCGTTTTCAAGAGAAAGTTGTCTTCTCTTTCTTTTTTGCCGGAGCAATTATTTGCCTTGGGATGTCATTCGCCTTCCATACAGTTAGCTGTCATTCGGTTGCTGTGGTTCGAATTTTCTGCAAGTAAGTTTTCAATATTTCTCAAGTTTAGTAATTTCAATATCACCACAAAGACATATATAGCAGAATGTTATGCGCTGTTAGATATTTAATTGCAGATTAGATTATTTGGGTATATCGTTATTGATTATTGGCTCATTTGTTCCTTGGCTATATTACGGTTTTTATTGCCGACGTGAACCGAAAATAACTTACATTGCAATGGTCTGTGTTTTGGGTTTAGGTGCAGTGATTGTTTCATTGTGGGATAAATTTAGCGAATCACGATATCGACCTCTCAGAGCTGGCGTTTTTCTGGCAATGGGATGTAGCGGTAATTTTTTATAATTTAATTTATTTCCAGTGTCTTTTGCAATTTCAAGATCAGTGCAACTCTTTACCTCTGGTATCCTGTTGTGACAGTTTTTTATTCTATTATTTTGATTTAACATAATTTCTTATTCACAATTCATTACGAGTGAAGAAGCATTCATTTTTCATTTATGTTTCGTTACCATTTTGCGATTATCTAATCATACGGATGGTTTCTTTATAGTATGATAAATAGAAAGCCTGCTGAATATTTTTTCATATTTTTCTGTTTTCCAGTTTTGAACTGTTAAACCTTCTGCAACAGAGCACAGTTGATTGCAGGAGTAGTACCAACAGTACATTTCATGATCACCGATGGTGTACGCACATTATTCGAAGATGCGGCATTTCACTGGCTTTTATTAATGGCCTCATTATATATTCTTGGTACATTGTTATATGCTACCCGTACACCAGAACGGTTCTTTCCTGGAAAATGTGATATCCTGGCATGTTTTTTTAACATCGCAAATCAGATTCAGAGATTTTTACTGATAATACTGGAATTAAAAATTAGTTATTGTTGAGTAATCCATTTACTTTCGTTTGAATTAATTTAAACCAAAAAACTCCTTAGCTCAAATTTTCAGTTCCAGTCCCATCAGTTGTTTCACGTATGTGTCGTTATTGCTGCATTTGTTCACTACTACGGAATTTCTGAAATGGCAGTGCATCGAATAAGAGATTCTTGCCCGATGGACAGCGATGCTATGCGAGCATTTCATCATATTGTAGAAGGTGTGAAGAAAGCTGTGCATGATGCGTTGTGAAGTGCCATAACATGGTTAGGAATTGTAAACGATCTTTTTATGTTCATTATATTTGAGAAGTCTTGTATTTCTAACTGCAGCACATCTGTTAAGTTCTTTTCTACTATATTATAGCGAATGTTTGAAAGAAGTATTGGTACAAGTGGTTTTTAATTCTCGATATTTTCGAAATTCGCTGCTAAGCCGGTAATTCTT